>JAYESA010001990.1:0-31845 GCA_036927795.1 Iris macrosiphon
AACCTGTTATCTCGATCTGAGATGATGCACACTGGAACTCTATGCAGACTAACTACTTGTCTCATTATATAAATCGATGAGCTTCTCCGTAGACAATCACAGTTTGAAGTGCAAAAAGTGGGCTGATTTGGTTAGCCTGTCAATAATGACCCAAATTACGTCATTCCCTCTTAGAGTGCATGGAAGTCCGGAACCGAAATTCATCGTGATATGTTCCTATTTTCACTCAGAAATTGGTAGTGGCTGTAGAAATCCTCCTAGTCTCTGCCTCTCGACTTTGATCTGCTGACACACTAAACATCTGGAGACAAAATATGCTACCTCTCGCTTCACCCTAAACCACCACACGTGTTCCCTCTGGTCCTTATACATCTTGTTAGTTCCCGGATGTATAAAATATAATAAACGATCAGCCTCCTACATGATCTCTTCCTGCAGGTCCCCACTAGGCACACATAACCTAGTCCCGTGCCTTAGTGAACCATCCTCAACAATAGCAAAATCCTCCATCAATCCTGCATGTACCTGATCTCTGAGGCTTCACAGACCCTCATCCTGGTACTGTGTCTCTCGGATCTTCTCCATCAACCTTGACTGAACTCTCTTTTAGCTTCTAGGCCTATTTCTTAGTTCAAGATCCCTCTTACTAACTGAACCGGATCTGCATGCCCATCATTTGCGTCTCTACTCCTAAAATAATAACCTCGAAGCCCAGTCTATCCTAGTCTGCTAATAAGTGATGATCATTTGTCAAGTACATCACTACTGGATATCTGCTCAAGGCATCGGCAACTACATTAGCCTTTCATAGATGATATTGTAGTGAAATATTGAAGTCCTTCATCAGTTATAGCTACCTGCACTGCCTCATATTCAGCTATTTTTGTGTACTTCAAGCTCTTGTGGTCAGTGTATATTTCTACATGCTCTCCGTACAGATAATGTCTCCACAGTTTTAGAGCGAAGATCACCGCTGCTAATTCTAAGTCGTGAGTGGGATTATTTTTCTCATGTGGCCTCAACTGTCTAGAATTATACGCCACCACCTTCTTGTTCGGCTCTAGAATACATCACAATCCCTCCCCCGAAGCATCGCTATAAATGATAAATCCACCCGTCCCTGATAGCACCGTCAAAATAGGCGCTGTGGTCAACCTCTTCTTTATCTCATTAAATGCAGCCTGACATTCTTTGGTCCATACGAACAACACATCATTCTGAGTGAGTCTAGTCAATGGCTCTGTGATCCGAGAAAAATCCTTCACAAATTTCCTATAATACCCGGCAAATCCTAAGAAGTTTCTGATCTCTGCAATAGAACTCAGAGTGTTCCAAGACTCTACAACAACAATCTTCTTTGGATCTACCGATATCCGGTCTCCAGTCCCTACATACCCAAGAAACTTTACCTTATCCAGGAAGAACTCATATTTTAAGAATTTTCCATAGATCTTCTCCTTCCGAAGGGTCTCTAGCACAATCCTTATGCTTCTCGTGCTCTCCTGGTGTCTTCGAATAGACAAGAATATCATCTACGAATACTACTACAAACTTGTCAAGGTACTGGTGGAACTCTTGTTCATCAAGTTCATGAAGACTGTCGGGGCATTAGTCAACCCAAATGGTATCACCATAAACTCATATTGGCCATATCTTGTCTGAAATACAGTTTTTGGAATATCTTTCTTCTTCACCTTCAACAGTTGATAGCCAAACCTCAAATTAATATTCGAAAATATCCTCGCACCGCTCAAATGATCAAAAAGATCGTCTGTCCTTGGTAGCGGGTATTTATTTTTGGTGGTGAGGTTCACTACCAAAATATGATAAAATAGTGACGTTTTAGCATCGTCATAATAAAATATCGCTAATGTTAAAGACTTTAGCAACTCCAAAAGTAAATGTCGCTATACGTCGATGTTGGCGACGTATAACGACGTTTAGCGGCTGTACTTTATTTTTTAAATAATAGTCGCTATAAGCTTCTTTAACGTCGCTAATTTTTTTTGATTTAGTATCGTTTAACGACGTTTTTACCGACATTGGTTATTTTCTAATTAGCGAATAACGTCATAATTTTTTTTAATTAGCGACGTTTAACAACGTTCAATTTTGACATCGTTAAAAATAGCGACGTTTAGCGACTCCAACAATTATATGCTGCGGTATATTTAAAATATAGCGACTTTTAGCGATGTCTCAAGCGGACGTCGCTAAATTACTGAATATAGGGTTCCCTCGTCTATTTGACTTTTTATTTCTTTTTTACCCAACTTTTTGTTTCCCGCGCACCCCCACCGACGATCCACCCTCCCCCGGCGACCCTCCGCGGCTCCGGTGACCCACCCACCGCCTTGACCGCCTCCCTCGTCCGCCACCCCGACGACCCTGTGTTCGCCCCCCAACCCTGACACATGCGACCCCAGACGCTACTCCTCCCCCTCCGGTGCATCTTCTCCCCTCCAGCGTGGTCCTCCTCCGTCGACCCCTCTCTCAGGCACTCCTTCTCCCTTCCTCCTGGCTCGGTAAACCCTAACCTAGACCCGGACACAACTAGGAAACACACACAAACATACATACTGGACACAATCAGGACACATGAATACAGACAGGACACAACCCTAACCCTGACACATGGACCCGAACACATGGACACACACACAGGACACAACCCTACATGACACGATTCGTACTAACATAGACACATATGTAGACACGCATGGACACGGACACATACGAGCATATATAGACATACGAGGACATGAACACATACGAGCATATATAGACATACGAGGACACGGACATATATGGAGACACACCCGGACATGCATGGAGACACACCCTAGTTAGTATGAAAGTTTGGTTGCATAATTAGAAAACTTGGTTGCACTAGTGTATTACACACATGGACACACATAATACAACACCCACAAATATGCTATATAGTTGTTTAATAGGATTTTATTATGAATTTAGTATTATATGATGTTGAGTATCATATAATTGGCTTATGAGTATAGAATTGTGTGTGTGTGTTCATGTGTATGCGTGTGATCATGTGTATATGTGCGTATGTGTGTGTGTGTGTGTGTGTGTGTGTGCGCGCATGCGCGCGTGTCAAGCCACTACCAAATTTTGTCCAACTAGCAACGGGATGTTGGAGTATATGAGAAGTGCAGTGCACACGAGATATTGGATTAGCGACGGGATGTTGGATTATACCTTTATACTTCATAGCCGTTGATTTGGGGGAGTTCATTTGATATTATATATAGAGGATATGGTTGGAATATTGGATTATATGAGAAGTGCTGCAGGTAGTATAGGAGAGTGGCAATTTGGTTATGACACGACACAGGACATGACACAGACCCTAACCTAAAGTCGAGACACGACACAGACCCTAACCCTATCTGAGTTAATTAGACACAGTCTTAGGTATCAAGTGAGGTATTGTGCAATGTACACTTGTGCACAGTGCAGTGAGGGTGTGTGTGTGTGTGGATATCTCGGTGCTGCGGACACTAACCCTATCCTAATCCTAACTCGGACACACACACACACACATACACATACGGACACTAATACTAATCCAAACTCGGACACACACACATGTTTGTATCATGTTATCTTATGATACATATGGTAAAATTGTAGGACACATGGATATAAAAGGTTAGGACATGATATCGAGGATATGGTTATAAGAATTTTATCGGACACAGACACACACATACATGTCAAGTATGGATATCCAGTAGTGTATCAGTGAGTGTCAACTATGTATCATGGACCCAAAAAAATTGACATTGGATATCCATGAGTTGACTTTTCAATTAGAAAGTCATGGCCTATGTCACGCCCCAGTCCCAAAATGTCGAGGGACTGGACACGTAGCAATGGCCAGCAGCACGCACCGATGGACAACCCAATTTAATGGATCCATCAGGGCATGCTTAAGCTGTAGTCTAGCAGTACTATATTACAAGTCTCAGGTATTTCTAATCTCATCCACAGAATAAACACAGATTAATTGCCAGAAATAATGCAATAAAAATAAATAAGCAATATCAAATAAGTGTCTCGGGAAACAAATTCGAGAATTATTCTGTTACATTTAAGGAAAAGACAGGAAATAAAATGCTAAAAAAATGGAAATACTGAGTAGATGAAGCCGGTGCTCAGGAGAAATCTTCGGCCACTATCTCGTCTTCGGTTCCTGGTTCTGTTTCGAGAAGTGCTCCGGTTCTGTAAAACCCCCTTCCTAGAAAATCGTATATATATTTTTTTATTTAATTATTAATTAAATTGTAGTAATTAGGTCTAAATATGAGAAATAGATTTTTAATAATTTTTATGTTAGATGTTCGGGCACTTAGAGGACTTATGGGACCATCAAGAATTTTTCAGAATTTATTCCATGTAGGAGACCCCTTGAGCAGTTGCTAGCCTAACGATGTGCAATACCCTAATCTATAAATTTTTCTTATGAGTATATATATATATATATATATGTATATAAAAATATATATATATGTATATATATTTTATAAAGAAAAGAAAGTATAAGAATTTATTAAATAAATTAACTAATAGTAATATAATAATAATAATAGTATAGTAATAATAATTTCAATGAACTTTGCTAACTTCTCAGTGAGTTGCTGAGAAGCCCCTTCACCTTAGGCGTTCAAAAACCCTTACTTCAGCGCCTGGGGAGCCGACGGCCACTTCACCCTTCACCCGATCCACTCAACCCCTTCTCTCTCCTAATAATATATATATATATATATATATATATATATATATATATATATATATATATATATATATATATATATATATATATATATAGTTAGCTCTCCAAAACCCTAACCTAAAACTCCAGACTTTCTCTTCCCATCAAGAGCCGTCACCGCAGCCAGAGAAGCCTCCCCAAGCCATCCAACCATCCCGTCGACGCCGACCTCGCGAACTGCAGTCTCCCACTCGAGGCACCTTCGCTCCGACGTGATTTCCCGTCGACTCGCTCGACCAAACGTCGTTCCGTTTTCATAGGTATGATCTTCCCTTAACCCTCTCCAATACTTATTTTATAGTCAACCTCGGATAACGCGTGCCCCTAGGTGCAAAACAGCGCCCAAGTCAGCGCGAGCAGACAGAATTCTGCAATCGCAGAAACTTGCGATGACCACCCATATTGTCGAGTTCGTATCTCCCACCACAGAGATCCAAATTCGATGATTCTTTTTGATGCCTGTAGATTGCATGACCTAGTTTATTTTTTGTATAATAACTTTGTGCTATTAGTTGCTGTGGACAAAATTGTATTTGTCACAAAACTGCGCGCACCCACTTTTTCCGGTTTTCTAAAAGTTGGAGATCGGAGCGCGCCCCGCCAAACGGGACCGCCCCGCCGTGTGCCAAGTGTACCGAATGGTGCACGCAGCATAATCGGACACGTGAAAATTCGTGGGGACTGATTTGGACGCGTGTGCGAGCCGGAATCAGGCCGTATCCGCGAACGCATTCCGTATCGCTACTTTTGTGGAACTCGCGCGTATTTTGTGCATGCTTGTCAGATTGCGACGAAACTTGCGCCACTGGACTCGTGGTAACACGCTGGTCCTGTGACCCAATTTTTACGCATTTCTGAGACGGTTGACCAGATCGCCAATTGGCGGCCCCACAGTTGACTTTTTGGACCAAATTATGTTCGGTTCATCGGAATCCAAATTTGGATATACCGTTGGGATCGTATTGACATTTAGAGTTGGTTGACCCATAGTTTGTCCCATTTAGAGACTGTTACCCTCGGCACGCTTTTCGGTGCAAAGTGGGCCACACGTGGACCCCACTTTGGCCCAAAAATGACCTTTTTGCCCCTGTGTCCAAATTGGACGTAAGAACAGGCATTTCTAGCAGTTGGATACCTTCTGAGACTATTGGTGATGTTTATTACAGCTTTCGGAGTAGTACCTACCGGATCCACCGATACCAGGACGACAGTTGATATTCAAACATCAGGCAAGTGTACCTTGCCATCTCTGCAGTATTGTTACCTATTTTTTTCTTACTTCATATATTTACTTTGCATGCTTAACCTAGGACCGTTTGACATACTTAGCGTCCGATTATCAGTCGGGTGCCCACATCGTACGCGGTATTGGGTAATATCATTTAGATATGGACATACGTGACACCTTATATTCTCGTACTTGTCTTACCAAGTACACTTTGACCCAGGACAAAGGACACTGATCATGAGACAGGATCTTCCTGAGATATTCGTGGTGATTCTGTATAGGATACAGGATTTGACCTAGATTTTATATTCTATATACATTATGACTTATGCATTAGATATGACTCCGCTGACATGGACGTGAGACGTTATGTTCATGATTTGCGTGGTTACATGGGGTGGGGAGAGACACACAGGCTACAGGCTGATTATATATACATAAATCATAGTAAACACATAGTAAAATACATAGTTATTGCTGCTACCGGCTCCCAAACACAGAGCTTGTAGTGGTCTCAGTCTGAGTTTTCGTGCTGCTCTCATCTTGCATATCACTTAGCTGGTTATTTTAGTATTTCCCTTATTGTTCCATCTATTGCTGGAGAGACTCACAGGCTACAGGTTGTTTATGTTATGCCGGCTACTCAGTCTCCCGCTGAGCTAGACCACCTCATGATATCACTGCTACCGGCTCCCCTACACAGAGCTTGTAGTTGTTCAACCTGAGTACTATTGATATTCTTTCTTGCATTTTACACAGATGTTTACATACTTACCCTGCTTATTTCATTATTGCTGCACTGTATTTATTTTGGCATGAGCTTTCTTGTACCTTGCTATGTCTCCTGAGGACCTGGATCCGGATTTTGTCCCCAGATTTTGCAGACGAGGTTTATCCCAAGGTTTACGGGACCGGAGCAGGAGCTGATCCAGTAGCTGTACCGCCATCTGAGGACGAGGTCTTAGCTGAAGACTTCTCTTGAGCATCCATGTTCATGCTCAGCTTTTATTATTTATTTCAGTCTTTTCTATTCTGGTCTGTCGAACCATTGTACTGGATGTTTATCGGGTTGTTCTCCGAAGTACTTTGTGAGACTTGCTGATGATTTACATTCCTTATTTATTCTGTGGATCATATTTTATATCTTGTGTGGATGAGATTAGTTGTGCCATGATTGTCGTAGACTTGTTTTACAGCTTAAGTATGCCCTGATGGATCCATTATATTGAGTTGGTCCATCGGTGCGTACTGCTGGCCATTGCCACGTGTCTAGTCCCACGGTATTTTGGGACTGGGGTATGACAGGTTCCGTACACCTCTGGGTAGTTTTCTTCAGCTGTACCTGGGGACATCATCCATTCCAGGTCCTCAAGGGACATAACAAGGTACAGAAAATACAAGCCAAAATATATGGAGTGCAGCGATAAATGAAACAACTAGGTAAACTATATAACCAGCTAAGTGATATGCAATATGAGAGCAGCACTAGAACTCAGGCTGAAGCCACTACAAGCTCTGTGTCGGGGAGCCGATAGCGGCAATAACTATGAATTATACTCTGAAATATACTATGTTTTATATATAATATCAGCCTGTAGTCTGTGTATCTCTCCCCACCCAATATAATCCTACGTCTCATGTCCACGATGCCTCATGTCCATGTCACGCACGATTATAACTAATGCAGCAAGTCTGATAGCTATAAATCAAATATCTAAGAATGTAAAGTCTATGTCATAAAACTTGCATCCTATACAGAATCACCTTGAATGTCTCAGGAAGACTCTGTCTCATAAAATAGTGTCAAGTGTCCTGGGTTCTGGTGTACTTGATAAGACAAGTACGAGCATTATCGGGTCTCGATATCCATGTCTATGTGACGTTACACAACTCCGCGTACGGAGTTGGCACCCGACTATAATCGGACACTAAGCACGTCACCCGTTTCCTAGGTTAAGCAGTTAAAACAAGTTTACATTTAATTCTACAAGAAATCAAGTAAAATACTATGTCAATAATTACTGAGAATTGGCAATCTTTACTTGCCCACTAATGCATAATTAAGTCCAGAAAATAATTAGCAAGCTGCAGGGTTTGGCAAGGTACACTTGCCTGTGGTGCCGGCTCTGATTGCGGCTCTGACTTCGGTTGGATTCGCAGGCGGTACTCCGGTTGCTGAAACAAATATCACCATCAGATCCAGAAAATATCAATCAGGTAGAAATGCCTGTCCTTGGGTCCAATTTGGAGACAAGGACAAAAACGGCAGTTTTGGGCCAAAACGGGGTCCACCGGTGGGCCCGCTTTGCACCGAAAAATGCGTCTGGGTCAACGGTCTCCAAATTCACCAAATTTAGTGTCAACAGGTCAGGAACGATGATACGAACCCAACGGAACTTCCAGAATTGGATTCTGATGAGCCGAACACAAAATCGCCCGTCGAGCGGGGCCTGTGGGGCCCACGACACGCGATTTCGTCAACGTTCTCAGAATCGAACCAAACTTGACCCACAGGACCAGCCTATCGCTACGAGTCCGATGGCATAAGTTTCGTCTCGATCCGACGTGTGTACACAAAGTTAGGACATATTCCAGAAAGTACGGATATGGGGCGATGTCTGCGGATACGCGTTGATTCCGGTGTGCACGCACACCCGAATCAGCTTCCGCGAAATCCCACACATCCGTATCGACGATGCGCACGTATCTGTGAAGACCGCGCGCGACCAAGTCGTCCCGTTTGGCGGGGCGTACTCAGTTCCGGGGTAAAATAGGGTCTAGTTTTTCCTGTTTTTGGATCGCGGTGTACGATCACCACAGGACGCGATGCCCCGAGCGGTTTATCCGGGCACCGAGAGGGTCATACAGGCTTCGCAACGCAATTTACGGATTCGAAATCCGAGCTACGAGCAAGAAGATACACGCACCTGAACGGGACCCAAAAACCGGGGTCCGAATCGTGTCCGACACGTGTCCGACACGTGTCCGGACACAGGAAATAGGAATTAGGGTTAGGGTTTTGGGGATCTGGCCGGAGATGGGCGGCTTTGCAGCCGGGGAGGCCGGCCGGAGGGGGCTGAGTGGCTGCGGGCGGGACTGGGCGGAGGCGGCGGCGGTGAGCACGGCGGCCGGAGGCGGCGGGGCGCTGTGGAGAAGGAGGAGGAAGGGAATCGGGGCCGGTGGCGGCTGGGCAGCGGGCCGGAGGCGGCTGCGGCGCTGTCGGCGGAGGCACGGGGGTTCAGGCGGAGGCGACGGCGACCGTGGCGGTGGCTAGGGCGGTGAGGGGTGTCGGCCAGGGGGGGGGAACTAGGGTTTATATAGGCGGTCGTGGGCCAGGGGTGGCCGGTGAGGCGGCGACGAAGCCGGGGTCGTGGAGCGAGGGGCGCGGCGGGGAGGAATGGGCTGGCGGCGACGTGGCGGAGCCGCCGACGGAGGATTCGGCGGAAGAGTCGGGCCGCAGAGGCGTGGGGGAGAAGCGGGTTCACGGGTCGGGCGGCGGTTCGGGTTTGACCGACCCGACCCGTTAGCCCAAGGGCTTGTTGGGCTGGGCCGGGTTCGGGTCCAATGGGCCGGGCCGGGCTGGGTTAGGTTTTTGATATTAAAATAAATAAATAAATAAATAAATAAATCAATCAATAAATACATAATAATAGTTTCCAGGTGTTTTAAAATAGGTCCGGGGTCCGATAAATTCCAGAAAAATTGCCCTAAGTCCAGTTTTTCATTTTACAACCAAAAATATTACTTTCATAATATTTTAATATCATTTATTATCATTTAAAAATTATTGAATAATTAAAACCCTGTTTTTAAATTACAGAAAATTCCCAGAAAATTTCAGAAAATTATGAAAAATCCAGTTTTTAAAATTTTGAAAAACCAGGGGGTTTACAATCTACCCCCCTTAAGAGAATTGCGTCCTCGCAATCAAAGAATAACCGGTCAACAGAGATGACACGGTCGCAAGCATCGTTTGAATACACAGCACAAGATACTTAGGGAAATACCATTTTCCCTAACAATGAAAGTTATGCACTTTCAGAGAAAATCTAATTAAGCAAAAGAACTACAATTTTTATGAAAACCAGGTTATTATTAACAAGTTGCAATTTACTAGGTTGGGGCTGAGGTCACGAACCAAGAGGCACGAGCTACAACAAGACTAAAAACGGATAACTACGAATCACTTACTCGCATCAGCGTCCTGCACAGTCATCGCGTAAGCTTGCCCTCGTCCTTGAGGTAGATTCCTCTGCTGCTGCTGGGCTTGCTGGAAGAGTGTCGCCTGAGGTGCCTGAGGTGGCCTCGGTGCTGGCAAAGCTGGTTGGTTTGCCCTTCGTGCTCCATCTCGATGCTGAGGACAGTCCTTGGCTATGTGTTGATTGGTGCCGCAAATCAAGCATAATCCCAACTTGCATCTGCAGTCTCTCTCGACATGGCCTATCTTACCGCAGTAGTGACAGGTAGGAAGGGTCTGCGAAGCTGTCCTGGGTGGCTGGTGCATGTGAGATCTCTTTGCAGATTCTCCCGGTGATGTTCTGTCTGGTGCTGAGGTGATTGGCCGCTTGTGGCGAGACTCCCTCCTGGTGACGCATTCCATGCGTCGGGCTGCAGCGAGAACGTCTGAGTAGGAGGTAGGTGCGACGGATCCGATGAGTCTCTGTAGCTCGAAGTTCAGTCCGTCGAAGAACTTATCGGCCTTCTCTTCCTCTGTCGGGATCAGGGTTGGGGCGAAGCGGCTCAGACGAATGAATTCTGCGTTGTATTCTTCCACCATCATAGAGTCCTGAGTGAGGCGATTGAATTTGTCCCGCAGTTCGGATCGTGCGATAGCCGGAATGTACATCTCCTGGAAGAGCCTGGAAAACTCTTCCCAAGTGACTCGATCTGGTCCGAGTCGTGCCTCCTCAGACAACCACCAGTGGTGCGCGTTGCCTGTCAACTGCATTCGGACGGCCGTCATCCAGCGTTCTCGTGGAAGCTCGGCTGCTTCAAGTTAATGCCGAATGTTGGTGAGCCATTCATAAACTTTTGTGGGCTCTTCCTTGCCTGAGAAGGTACGGGACTTCAGTTGGCGGAAGTCAGTGATGGAGCCCGTCGAAGGCCGTCGTGCTGGGAGGTTGGCCTGCTCCAGTGCAGTCACTATGCTGTTCCTCAAGTAATCAGCCTCACGACGCTGAGCCTCGTGTTGGACTTGTTGCTGGGCTTGTACCATCGCGTAGCTCAGTTGGAATATCTGTTGCCCGTCAATCGGCTGTCCTTGTGGGAATACGGGCGCTGGTGGAACAAACTGCGGCGGAGGTGGGATGTCATCACGCCGAAATCTGGAGGTAGGTTGACCTGCCTGCTGGCTCTGTTGGGTTGATGGAACTCCTCCGACTGGTGTTACTTCGTCGTCATAGGTGACACCTGTAGCTTGTGGTGTTCCGACGGGAGTCTCGTTGCACTCTTGTGGGTCCATTTTCCTGCATCCAAAATAAACAATAAGAGGCGCACAGAACTCAAGGCAGGATGCAAGTCAAAATTAGTTCGAATACGATACAGATATCAAAAACGATTCAAGCAAGTGGATGAGATCCTAAAAACTTATCCTATTCTTTATTGCAGGCCTGTTCGGTCCCTAAGTTAAAACCGAACAATTTAGTCGTGGACCTGCATGGGCCACCACAAAAACCATGTCACGCCCCAGTCCCAAAATATCGAGGGACTGGACACGTGGCAATGGCCAGCAGCACGCACCGATGGACAACCCAATTTAATGGATCCATCAGGGCATGCTTAAGCTGCAGTCTAGCAGTACTATGTTACAAGTCTCAGGTATTTCTAATCTCATCCACAGAATAAACACAGATTAATTGCCAGAAATAATGCAATGGAAATAAATAAGCAATATCAAATAAGTGTCTCGGGAAACAAATCCGAGAATTATTCTGTTACATTTAAGGAAAAGACAGGAAATAAAATGCTGAAAAAATAGAAATACTGAGTAGATGAAGCCGGTGCTCAGGAGAAATCTTCGGCCACTATCTCGTCTTCGGTTCCTGGTTCTGTTTCGAGAAGTGCTCCGGTTCCGTACACCTCTGGGTAGTTTTTTTCAGCTGTACCTGGGGACATCATCCATTCCAGGTCCTCAGGGGACATAACAAGATACAGAAAATACAAGCCAAAATTGTCACGCCCCAGTCCCAAAATACCGTGGGACTAGATACGTGGCAATGGCCAGCAGTACGCACCGATGGACAAACCCAATTTAATGGATCCATCAGGGCATACTTAAGCTGTAAAATAAATCTACGACAATCATGGCACAACTAATCTCATCCACACAAGATAAAAATATGATCCACAGAATAAATAAGGAATATAAATCATCAGCTAGTCTCACAAAGTACTTCGGGGAATAACCCGATAAATGTCTAGTACAATGGTTCAACAGACCAGAATATAAAAGACTGAAATAAATAATAAAAGCTGAGCATGAACATGGATGCTCAAGAGAAGTCTTCAGCTAACACCTCGCCCTCAGATAGTGGTACAGCTCCTGGATCGGCTACTCCTGCTGCGGTCCCGTATACCTCGGGATAAACCACGTCTGCAAAATCTGGGGACAAAATCCATATCCAGGTCCTCAGGGGACATAGCAAGGAACAGAAAATATACAAGCCAACATATAAACAGTGCAGCAGAATAATGAAATAAGCAGGGTAAGTATGTAATCATCTGTGTAAAATGTAAGAGAGAATATCAATAGTACTCAGGTTGAAACAACCACAAGCTCTGTGTAGGGGAGCCGGTAGCAGTGGTGTCAAGAGGTGGTCTAGCTCAGCGGAAGACTGAGTAGCCGGCATAACATAATCAACCTGTAGCCTGTGAGTCTCTCCAGCAATAGATGGATCAATAAGGGAATACTAAAATAACCAGCTAAGTGATATGCAAGATGAGAGCAGCACTAGAGCTCAGGCTGAAGTATACTAAAAGCTCTGTGTAGGGGAGCCGGTAGTAGCAGTAATAATGAGTAATGGGCCAAGATCGGGCTTCAGAGTCTTGGGCCTCACAATAGTAGGGGTGTATATATATAATCAGCCTGTAGTCTGTGTGTCTCTTCCCACCCAATGTAACCACGCAAATCATGAACATAACGTCTCACGTCCATGTCAGCGGAGTCATATCTAATGCACAAGTCATAATGTATATAGAATATAGAATCTAGGTCAAGTCCTGTATCCTATACAGAATCACCACGAATATCTCGGGAAGATCCTGTCTCATGATCAGTGTCTTGTGTCCTGGGTCAAAGTGTACTTGGTAAGACAAGTACGAGAATATAAAGTGTTACGTATGTCCATATCTAAATGACATTACCCAACATCGCGTACGATGTGGGCACCCGACTGATAATCGGACGCTAAGTATGTCAAACGGTCCTAGGTTAAGCATGCACAGTAAATATATGAAGTAAGAAAAATAGGTAACAATACTGCAGAGATGGCAAGGTACACTTGCCTGATGTTTGAATATCAACTGTCGTCCTGGTATCGATGGATCCGGTAGGTACTACTCCGAAAACTGTAATATATATCACCAACAGTCTCAGGAGATGTCAAATAGCTGGAATTGCCTGTCCTTACGTCCAATTTGGACACAGGGGCAAAAAGGTCATTTTCGGGCCAAAGTGGGGTCCACGTGTGGCCCACTTTACACCGAAAAGTATGCCGAGGGTAACAGTCTCTAAATGGGACAAACTATGGGTCAAACAATTCTAAATGTCAATACGATCCCAACGGTATGTCCAAATTTGGATTCCGATGAGCCGAACATAATTTGGTCCAAAAGTCAACTGTGGGCCCGCCAATTGGTGATCTGGTCAACCGTCTCAGAAATGCGTGAAAATTGGGTCACAGGACCAGCGTATTACCACGAGTCCAGTGGCACAAGTTTCGTCGCAATCTGACAAGCGTACACAAAATACGCACGAGTTCCACAAAAGTGGCGACACGGAATGTGTTCGCGGATACGGCCTGATTCCGGCGCGCACACGGGTCCAAATCAGTCCCCACAAATTTTCACGTGTCCGATTATGCTGCGTGCACCATTCGGTACACTTGGCACACGACGGGACGGTCCCGTTTGGCGGGGCGCGCTCCGATCTCCAACTTTTAGAAAACCAGAAAAAGTGGGTGCGCGCAGTTTTGTGACGAATACAATTTTGTCCACAGCAACTAATAGCACAAAGTTATTATAAAGAAAATAAACTAGGTCATGTAATCTACAGGTATAAAAAAGAATCACCGAATTCGGATCTCTGTGGTGGGAGATACGAACTCGGCAATATGGGTGGTCATTCTGGAATTCTGCGATTGCAGAATTCTGTCTGCTCGCGCTGACTTGGGCGCTGTTTTTCACCTAGGGGCACACGTTATCCGAGGTTGACTATAAAACAAGTATTGGAGAGGGTTAAGGGAAGATCATACCTATGAAAATGGAACAGCGTTTGGTCGAGCGAGTCGACGGAAAATCACGCCGGAGCGAAGGTGCCTCGAGTGGGAAACTGCAGTTCGCGATGTCGGCGTCGACGGGATGGTTGGATGGCTTGGGGAGGCTTCTCTGGCTGCGGTGACGGCTCTAGATGTGAAGAGGAAGTCTGGAGTTTCTAGGTTAGGGTTTTAGAGCTAACTATATATATATATATATATATATTATATATTAAGAGAGGGAGAGATATAGGAGCGGGTTTCCGCGGGTTTGGGGAGCCGCTGAAGGCTAAGTGCTAGCGGGTCTGGGGAAGTAAAGTGGTCGGTCTCACGTGTCTAATTGGCTGAAGGTGAAAGTCAATTGGCGGAAGGTATGGCTGCAGCAAGGGATTTTGCAAGTTGAATGGGAATAGTAGCTAAGGAATTCCTAAGGCTTTAAGTATACAAGTATATTATTATTATTATTATTATATACTTATTTAATTCTTTTCTTTTCCTTTCTTTCTTTAAATATATATATATATATACATATATATTTGTACATACATATATATATATACTCATAAGAAAATTTATAGGATAGGGTATTGCACATCGTTAGGCTAGCAACTGCTCAAGGGGTCTCCTACATGGAATAAATTCCGAAAAATTCCTGATGGTCCCACAAGTCATCTAAGTGTCCGAACACCTAACATAAAAAATTATAAAAAATCTATTTCTCCTATTTGGACCTAATTACTATAATTTAATTAATAATTAATAAATAAAGGGTATATACGATTTTCTAGGAAGGGGGTTTTACATTCTACCCAACTTGTAAAAATTTCATCCTCGAAATTAAAATTAAGCCACGATAGAATGCAAGGATGGTATAAGATATAAATTAATAATGTAAATTCATACCTTGGTCTGCGAATAGGTTCGAAAAACGCTTGCGCATGTCGTCCTCGCGCTCCCAAGTTGATTCTCCTGGCGCGCCATGCCTCCATGCTACGCGAACCAAGAGAATAGACTGGTTCCTCAATACCTTCTCTCGACGATCAAGGATTCCCACGGGTTGCTCTTGGTATGACAAGCTCGGCCCAATGGTGATCTCTGAATGGTCGAGGACATGACTGCTGTCTGCCACATATCGCCTGAGCTGCGACACATGGAATACGTCATGTACTCCCTCCAGTGAAGGTGGTAGCGCAAGTCGATATGCCACCTCTCCAACTCTCTCGAGCACGTCAAATGGTCCAATATACCTTGGACTCAACTTGCCGCGCCCTCCGAATCGGATGGTGCCCCTGGTCGGTGATATCCTCAAGAAGACGTGATCGCCCTCTTTGAACTCCAAGGGTCGACGATGAAGGTCTGCCCACTGTTTCTGCCTGTCTTGCGCTGCTCGCAAGTGTCCCTGAATCTTCTTGACTGTCTCTACGGTGTTGACCACCAACTCGGGTCCCAGAATCTGACGTTCTCCCACGTCACTCCAACACACAGGAGACCTACATTTTCTCCCATACAATGCTTCAAACGGAGCCATCTGAATACTCGCTTGATAGCTATTGTTGTAAGAAAACTCTACAAGATGTAGGTGGTCCTCCCATGATCCTCCAAAGTCTAACATACAAGCCCTCAACATGTCCTCCAAGGTCTGAATAGTACGCTCCGACTGCCCATCTGTCTGCGGGTGGTAAGATGTACTGAACTTCAGACGAGTACCAAGACTCTCTTGCATGCTCCTCCAAAAGTGCGATGTGAAGCGCGAATCCCTGTCCGATACAATGCTGACTGGTATGCCGTACAATCTCACGATCTGCCTCATATATAAATCAGCTAAAGCTTCTGTAGACTGACCCACTCTAAAAGGTATAAAATGGGCTGACTTGGTGAGTCGGTCCACTATTACCCACACTGCATCTCTCCCACTTGGACTCTTGGGAAAACCCGTGACGAAGTCCATAGTGACGTGCTCCCACTTCCACTCTGGAATCGAAAGTGGTCGCAATAATCCTGCTGTCCTCTGGTGCTCCGCCTTCACTTGTTGACATACCAGACATTTAGCTACAAAGCG
This sequence comes from Iris macrosiphon, assembly GCA_036927795.1. NCBI lineage: Eukaryota > Viridiplantae > Streptophyta > Magnoliopsida > Asparagales > Iridaceae > Iris > Iris macrosiphon. Next base: position 16,557 of record JAYESA010001990.1, read on the forward strand.
AGCTATCTCTCTCTTCATCCCATGCCACCAAAAGTGCTGTCGTAAGTCACGATACATCTTGGTGCCTCCTGGGTGAACATAGTACATAGAGCTATGTGCTTCGGTTATTAACTCCTGTCTCAATTCTCCATTTGGAACATACAAGCGGTTTCCAAACCTCAATGTCCCATCTTCGTGGATGCGAAGTCCTGTCTGCATGCCGACTTCTGTCCTTTCTTTGAGTCTTCGGAATCTAGCATCGGTGGGCAATGCCTCTTTAATCTTCTCTACGAGTGATGACTGAATCTCAAGATTAGCCATCAATCAATTCTGTCCCGGTAAGACGACCTCTATCTGTAGCTCTTGTAAATCTCTCAATAACTCGGGCTGCATCGTCAAGAAATAAGCCATAGGCTTCCTGCTGATGCGTCTGCAACAACGTTCGCCTTTCCCGGATGATACTGCAGATCGATGTCAAAATCCACCATCAGTTCCAGCCAGCGTCTCTGTCTCATGTTAAGCTCCTTCTGAGTATACACATACTTCAGACTCTTATGATCAGTAAAGATTTCTACCCTTTCTCCATAAAGATAGTGCCTCCAGATCTTTAATGCAAATATAACTGCTGCTAGCTCCAGATCATGTGTTGGGTAGTTCTTCTCGTGGACCTTCAGCTGTCTTGACGCATAAGCAATGACTTTGCCATGTTGCATCAAAACACATCCTAGTCCACTGCCTGATGCATCACTGTAAACAACAAAACCTCCTGACCCTGAAGGAAGAGTCAAGATAGGTGCTGTTGTTAATCTTCTCTTCAGTTCTTCAAAAGCCTTCTGGCAGTCTTCTGTCCATATAAACTCCTGGTCCTTCCATGTCAGTTTCGTCATCGGTTCTGCAATCCTCGAGAAATTCTCTACAAACCTTCGGTAATATCCCGCAAGTCCGAGAAAACTTCTCACCTCTGCAACAGATGTGGGTGTAGGCCAAGTCTCTATTGCCGCAACTTTCTCTGGATCTACTGAAAGTCCTTCTCCTGATATGATATGTCCCAAGAAAGACACTTTGTCCATACAGAACTCACACTTACTGAGCTTGGCATATAACTTCTCCTGTCTTAAGGTCTCTAATACGATTCTGAGATGCTCCTCGTGCTCTTCAGGGCTCTTGGAATATATGAGAATGTCATCAATGAACACCACCACGAATTTATCCAAGAACTGATGAAAGACTCTGTTCATTAAGCTCATAAACACTGCTGGCGCATTGGTTAAACCAAACGGCATCACCAAGAACTCATAATGTCCATACTTGGTCCTGAAAGCTGTCTTCGGGATGTCTTCCTTCCTCACCTTGATCTGATGATAGCCGGATCTAAGGTCAATCTTCGAGAATACCCTTGCACCACTCAATTGATCGAATAGATCATCAATGCGTGGTAGGGGATACCTGTTCTTGATGGTCACGGCATTCAGTGCCCTGTAGTCTATGCACAATCGTACTGTTCCATCCTTCTTTGGCACAAATAATATGGGTGCTCCCCAAGGTGAAACACTGGGCCGAATGAAACCCTTCTCCAAAAGATCATCAACCTGTTCTTTCAACTCCACTAACTCCTTAGGTGCTAGCCGATAAACTGATGAAGTGATTGGCTCTGCTCCTGGAGTTAAGTCTATTGTGAATTCTATTTCCCGATCAGGCGATAAACCTGGAAGATCATCAGGAAATACATCCACAAATTCTGATATGACTCTTGGGTAACCTGTCTCCTCTTCTACAGATAATACCCTAAGAGTCGGCTGAACTCCTTGCTCTACTGCTCCTCGGAGAAACTCAAATTCTGGATGTCCTGGCGGTCTAAATATAACCCGCCCGAGTCGGTAATCAAGAGTCGCATGGTACTGACTTAACCAGTCCATACCAAGTATGACATCATAGTCCGGCATAGAAAATATTAGGAATTGAGCTCGCATCTCTCGGCCACAAACTACTACAGAACATGATCTACAGACATCACTAACCGGAATAATTCTACCTCCCGTAAGAATCCTCTTCATCTTCGGAAGGGGTGCGGTAGCTACTCTATGGATGGCTACAAAGCTAGCTGCTATAAATGAATGCGATGCTCCAGAATCAAATAATGCAACTGCTGGTAATGAAGCTACTAAAATGGTACCTGTGATGACCTCGCCTGCTGTAGCCTCCTCCTCAACAGCTAAAGTGAATGCCTGCCCTCGCCCCTGTGCTGGGCCTCGCTGCTGCTGAGTCTGCTGAAATAAAGCTGCCTGTGGTGCCAGGGGTGGTCTCTGCTGATTCCCCCCTGGGGCTGGTGGTCTGACTCCACCAACTCCTGCCTGCTGTGCTCCTACGGCTGGATACGCTGGTCGTGGTACAGGCAAAGCTAATCTCGGTGCTCCCTCTCTGCGCTCGGTGCAGTCTCTGGTCTGATGCTGGTTGGACCCGCAAGCTAGGCAGAGTCCCAACTTGCGTCGGCATTCTCTCTCAATGTGACCTATCTTGCCGCAGTGGTGACAAGTAGGGAGAGATATGGCCCTGTGTGCTGTCCTCTCTGGCATGCTCCTTTGGGTCCGTTTTGCTGAATCCCCATGTGCTGTCCTCGATGGTGTTGATGTGATATGCCTCTTCAAGGTGGACTCCCTTTTGGTGACGCGCTCCATGCGTCGGGCTGCTGCGAGAACGTCGGTATAAGATGTAGGTGCTACCGATCCAATCAATCTCTGAAGCTCAAACTTCAAGCCGTCAAAGAACTTCTCTGCTTTTTCTTTCTCCGTCGAAATCAATGTCGGGGCAAAGCGGCTCAGGCGAATAAATTCCGCATTGTACTCTTCCACTGTCATGTTGCCTTGGATAAGGCGGTGGAACTTATCTCTGAGCTCTGCCCTCGCTACTGCGGGAATATACATCTCTCTGAAGAGTCTAGAGAACTCTTCCCAGGTGACTCGGTCCTGCCCGAGCCTCATCTCCTCTGCTAACCACCAGTGATGTGCATTCTCTGTTAACTGCATTCTGACTGCAGTCATCTACTTCTCTCTAGGAAGTTCAGCGGCTTCTAACTGATGCTGAATGTTTGTGAGCCATTCATGAACTTCTGTTGGTCCCTCTTTACCAGAAAAGGTACGAGGCTTGAGTTGACGAAAGTCGGTGATAGATCCCGTCGTCGTTCGCCTCGCTGGTGGATTTGCCTGCTCCAATGCGGATACCAGGCTGGTTCTCAGATTCTCGGCCTCCTGACGTTGGGCTTCTTGCTGAATCTGCTGCTGTGCTTGCATCATAGCATACATCATCTGGAATATTTGTTGCCCGTCCATGGCTTGTCCTGGCGGGAAAGCTGGCATCTGGGGAGTGAACTGTGGTGGAGGTGGGATGTCATCTCTCCGGAACCTTGGATTAGGCTGACCGGTTTGATCGCTCTGCGAGGCTTGTCCTCCACTTCCAAGAGTCACTCCATCTCCATAAGTAACCACAGCGTCGTGTGGTGTATCCAATGGAATCTTGTCTCCGTTCCTGGGATCCATTTCTCTGCAACCAAAAGATAAACTGTAAGAAGCTCATAGAAATTAATACAGGATGCAGTTCAAGTAACAATTTTGAGTTCGATATAGAGTTCAACAATGGGTTAAATAATGGATGAGATCCTAGAACTTATTCTATCCTTAGGGCAGGCTGGTTCGGTCCCTAAGTTGAAACCGAACAATTTTGTCGTAGACCTGCATGGGCCACCACAAAAACTATGTCACGCCCCAGTCCCAAAATACCGTGGGACTAGATACGTGGCAATGGCCAGCAGTACGCACCGATGGACAAACCCAATTTAATGGATCCATCAGGGCATACTTAAGCTGTAAAACAAATCTACGACAATCATGGCACAACTAATCTCATCCACACAAGATAAAAATATGATCCACAGAATAAATAAGGAATGTAAATCATCAGCTAGTCTCACAAAGTACTTCAGAGAATAACCCGATAAATGTCTAGTACAATGGTTCAACAGACCAGAATATAAAAGACTGAAATAAATAATAAAAGCTGAGCATGAACATGGATGCTCAAGAGAAGTCTTCAGCTAACACCTCGCCCTCAGATGGTGGTACAGCTCCTGGATCGGCTACTCCTGCTGCGGTCCCGTATACCTCGGGATAAACCACGTCTGCAAAATCTGGGGACAAAATCCATATCCAGGCCCTCAGGGGACATAGCAAGGTACAAAAAATATACAAGCCAACATATAAACAGTGCAGCAGAATAATGAAATAAGCAGGGTAAGTATGTAATCATCTGTGTAAAATATAAGAGAGAATATCAATAGTACTCAGGTTGAAACAACCACAAGCTCTGTGTAGGAGAGCCGGTAGCAGTGGTGTCAAGAGGTGGTCTAGCTCAGCGGGAGACTGAGTAGCCGGCATAACATAATCAACCTGTAGCCTGTGAGTCTCTCCAGCAATAGATGGATCAATAAGGGAATACTAAAATAACCAGCTAAATGATATGCAAGATGAGAGCAGCACTAGAGCTCAGGCTGAAGCATACTACAAGCTCTGTGTAGGGGAGCCGGTAGTAGCAGTAATAATGAGTAATGGGCCAAGCTCGGGCTTCAGAGTCTTGGGCCTCACAATAGTAGGGGTGTATATATATAATCAGCCTGTAGTCTGTGTGTCTCTCCCCACCCAATGTAACCACGCAAATCATGAACATAACGTCTCACGTCCATGTCAGCGGAGTCATATCTAATGCACAAGTCATAATGTATATAGAATATAGAATCTAGGTCAAGTCCTGTATCCTATACAGAATCACCACGAATATCTCAGGAAGATCCTGTCTCATGATCAGTGTCTTGTGTCCTGGGTCAAAGTGTACTTGGTAAGACAAGTACGAGAATATAAAGTGTCACATATGTCCATATCTAAATGACATTACCCAACACCGCATACGATGTGGGCACCGACTGATAATCGGACGCTAAGTATGTCAAACGGTCCTAGGTTAAGCATGCACAGTAAATATATGAAGTAAGAAAAATAGGTAACAATACTGCAGAGATGGCAAGGTACACTTGCATGATGTTTGAATATCAACTGTCGTCCTGGTATCGGTGGATCCGGTAGGTACTACTCCAAAAACTGTAATAAATATCACCAACAGTCTCAGGAGATATCAAATAGCTGGAATTGCCTGTCCTTACGTCCAATTTGGACACAGGGGCAAAAAGGTTATTTTCGGGCCAAAGTGGGGTCCACGTGTGGCCCACTTTGCACCAAAAAGCGTGCCGAGGGTAACAGTCTCTAAATGGGACAAACTATGGGTCAAACAATTCTAAATGTCAATACGATCCCAACGGTATATCCAAATTTGGATTCCGATGTCCGAACATAATTTGGTCCAAAAGTCAACTGTGGGGCCCGCCAATTGGCGATCTGGTCAACCGTCTCAGAAATGCGTGAAAATTGGGTCACAGGACCAGCGTGTTACCATGAGTCCAGTGGCATAAGTTTCGTCGCAATCTGACAAGCGTGCACAAAATACGCACGAGTTCCACAAAAGTGGCGACACGGAATGTGTTCGCGGATACGGCCTGATTTCGGCGCGCACACGGGTCCAAATCAGTTCCCACGAATTTTTACGTGTCCGATTATGCTGCGTGCACCATTCGGTATACTTGGCACACGACAGGGCGGTCCCGTTTGGCGGGGCGTGCTCCGATCTCCAACTTTTAGAAAACCGGAAAAAGTGGGTGCGCGCAGTTTTGTGACGAATACAATTTTGTCCACAGCAACTAATAGCACAAAGTTATTATACAGAAAATAAACTAGGTCATGTAATCTACAGGTATAAAAAAGAATCACCGAATTTGGATCTCTGTGGTGGGAGATACGAACTCGGCAATATGGGTGGTCATTCTAGAATTCTGCGATTGCAGAATTCTGTCTGCTCGCGCTGACTTGGGCGCTGTTTTTTACCTAGGGGCACACGTTATCCGAGGTTGACTATAAAACAAGTATTGGAGAGGGTTAAGGGAAGATCATACCTATGAAAACGGAACGGCGTTTGGTCGAGCGAGTCGACGGAAAATCACGCCGGAGCGAAGGTGCCTCGAGTGGGAAACTGCAGTTCGCGATGTCGGCGTCGACGGGATGGTTGGATGGCTTGGGGAGGCTTCTCTGGCTGCGGTGACGGCTCTAGATGGGAAGAGGAAGTCTGGAGATTCTAGGTTAGGGTTTTAGAGCTAACTATATATATATATATATATTATATATTAAGAGAGGGAGAGATATAGGAGCGGGTTTCCGCGGGTTTTCGGAGCCGCTGAAGGCTAAGTGCTAGCGGGTCTGGGGAAGTAAAGGGGTCGGTCTCACGTGTCTAATTGGCTGAAGGTGAAAGTCAATTGGCGGAAGGTATGGCTGCAGCAAGGGATTTTGCAAGTTGAATGGGAATAGTAGCTAAGGAATTCCTAAGGCTTTAAGTATACAAGTATATTATTATTATTATTATTATATACTTATTTAATTCTTTTCTTTTTCTTTCTTTCTTTAAATATATATATATACATATATATTTGTATATACATATATATAAACTCATAAGAAAATTTATAGGATAGGGTATTGCACATCGTTAGGCTAGCAACTGCTCAAGGGGTCTCCTACATGGAATAAATTCCGAAAAATTTCTGATGGTCCCACAAGTCATCTAAGTGCCCGAACACCTAACATAAAAAATTATAAAAAATCTATTTCTCCTATTTGGACCTAATTACTATAATTTAATTAATAATTAATAAATAAAGGGTATATACGATTTTCTAGGAAGGGGGTTTTACAAAAATATATGGAGTGCAGCGATAAATAAAACAACAGGGTAAACTATATAACCAGCTAAGTGATATGCAATATGAGAGCAGCACTAGAACTCAGGCTGAAGCCATTACAAGCTCTGTGTCGGGGAGCCGGTAGCGGCAATAACTATGAATTATACTCTGAAATATACTATGTTTTATATATAATATCAGCCTGTAGTCTGTGTATCTCTCCCCACCCAATGTAATCCCACGTCTCATGTCCACGATGCCTCATGTCCATGTCACGCACGATTATAACTAATTCAGCAAGTATGATAGCTATGAATCAAATGTCTAAGAATGTAAAGTCTATGTCATAAAACTTGCATCCTATACAGAATCACCTTGAATGTCTCAGGAAGACTCTGTCTCATAAAATAGTGTCAAGTATCCTGGGTTCTGGTGTACTTGATAAGACAAGTACGAGCATTATCGGGTCTCGATATCCATGTCTATGTGACGTTACACAACTCCGCGTACGGAGTTGGCACCCGACTATAATCGGACACTAAGCACGTCACCCGTTTCCTAGGTTAAGCAGTTAAAACAAGTTTACATTTAATTCCACAAGAAATCAAGTAAAATACTATGTCAATAATTACTGAGAATTGGCAAGCTTTACTTGCCCACTAATGCATAATTAAGTCCAGAAAATAATTAGCAAGCTGCAGGGTTTGGCAAGGTACACTTGCCTGTGGTGCCGGCTCTGATTGCGGCTCTGACTTCGGTTGGATTCGCAGGCGGTACTCCGGTTGCTGAAACAAACATCACCATCAGATCCAAAAAATATCAATCAGGTAGAAACGCCTGTCCTTGGGTCCAATTTGGAGACAAGGGCAAAAATGACAGTTTCGGGCCAAAACGGGGTCCACCGATGGGCCCGCTTTGCACCGAAAAATGCGTCCGGGTCAACGGTCTCTAAATTCACCAAACTTAGTGTCAACAGTTTAGGAACGATGATACGAACCCAACGGAACTTCCAGAATTGGATTCTGATGAGCCGAACACAAAATCGCCCGTCGAGCGGGACCTATGGGGCCCACGACACGCGATTTCGTCAACGTTCTCAGAATCGAACCAAACTTGACCCACAGGACCAGCGTATCGCTACGAGTCCGATGGTGCAAGTTTCGTCTCGATCCGACGTATGTACACAAAGTTAGGGCACGTTCCAGAAAGTACGGATATGGGACGATGTCCGCGGATACGCGTTGATTTCGGTGTGCACGCACACCCGAATCAGCTTCCGCGAAATCCCACACGTCCGTATCGACGATGCGCACGTATCTGTAAAGACCGCGTGCGACCAAGTCGTCCCGTTTGGCGGAACGTACTCAGTTCCGGGGTAAAACAGGGTCTGGTTTTTCCTGTTTTTGGATCGCGGTGTACGATCACCACAGGACGCGATGCCCCGAGCGGTTTGTCCGGGCACCGAGAGGGTCATACAGGCTTCGCAACGCAATTTACGAATTCGAAATCCGAGCTACGAGTAAGAAGATACACGCACCTGAACGGGACCCGAAAACTGGGGTCCGAATCGTGTCCAACACGTGTCCGGACACAGGAAATAGGAATTAGGGTTAGGATTTTGGGGATCTGGCCGGAGATGGGCGACTCTGCGGCGGGGGAGGCCGGCCGGAGGGGGCTGAGCGGCTGCTGGCGGGACTGGGCGGAGGCGGCGGCGGTGAGCACGGCGGCCGGAGGCGGCGGGGCGCTGTGGAGAAGGAGGAGGAAGGGAATCGGGGCCGGTGGCGGCTGGGCAGCGGGCCGGAGGCGGCTGCGGCGCTGTCGGCGGAGGCACGGGGGTTCAGGCGGAGGCGGCGGCGACCGTGGCGGTGGCTAGGGCGGTGAGGGGTGTCGGCCAGGGGGGGAACTAGGGTTTATATAGGCGGTCGGGGGCCAGGGGTGGCCGGTGAGGCGACGACGAAGCCGGGGTCGTGGAGCGAGGGGCGCGGCGGGGAAGAATGGGCTGGCGGCGACGTGGCGGAGCCGCCGGCGGAGGATTCGGCGGAAGAGTCGGGCCGCAGAGGCGTGGGGGAGAAGCGGGTTCACGGGTCGGGCGACGGTTCGGGTTTGACCGACCCGACCCGTTAGCCCAAGGGCTTGTTGGGCTGGGCCGAGTTCGGGTCCAATGGGCCGGGCCGGGCTGGGTTAGGTTTTTGATATTAAAATAAATAAATAAATAAATAAATAAATCAATAAATAAATACATAATAATAGTTTCCAGGTGTTTTAAAATAGGTCCGGGGTCCGATAAATTCCAGAAAAATTGCCCTAAGTCCAGTTTTTTATTTTACACCCAAAAATATTATTTTCATAATATTTTAATATCATTTATTATCATTTAAAAATCATTGAATAATTAAAACCCTGTTTTTAAATTACAAAAAAATCCCAGAAAATGCTAGAAAATTGTAAAAAATTCAGTTTTTAAAATTTTAAAAAACCAGGGGGTTTACAGCCTATACAAATATCAATTATGGGTATCCAGGATACAGAGTTGACACTTACTGATACACTACAATATGAGTATCCAGGATACATAGTTGAACAAAGAAGTATCAGTGCTAGGACTAGGTGTATCAATGAATGTATTGTATTCCTGAGTATTCTTATGTGTGTGTAGACGAGAATACTTATGACATGTACTATAATTTAACTATTTTCTTAAATGATGTCTATTCATCTTTGCATATCTGGAGTGAGTGTCATTTGGATAATATATGCTACCAAATATTCACATGAGTATATACTCGAACGATGTCTATTCATCTTTGCAGAAGTATCTAAAAATGGATATAAATTACTATCTGCACCATCGTTCGTGGATGTACAACCATCATCTTGATGACATGTGTGATGTGCGGGATGAATTCATAGAGGGTGTACAACAGTTCCTGTAGTTCGCCAAGGCGTTCCCTCAGTACATAGACGGTACCAAAATTAAGTATCCGTGTGTGAGATATCACAACTTAAAATATCATCCAGAAGTGGAATCATATATCATTTATACTTGAAGGGTTTTATGCCGAATTACTATCAGTGGACAGCGTACAGAGAACTTGTGTCTTTAGCATCGGAGTCAGAACCTTATGTGGAGTCGTATATGGATATCCTCGACCACGCTGCTTACGAAATGGGTGGGTAAACATGGGTTTTGATGCGGTGGGGCCTAGTTTTGATCCGGATAATCATGATGCAGTTGAGGAGGCACCGAATGTCGATACTGCGAAGTTTATGTAGTTGCTAGAGAATGCAAGGACTCCATTATATCATGGTTGTGAGGATCATTCACCGTTGGAGGTGGTTACAAGATTGTTGACCATCAAGTCCGATTTTAATATGTCGCAAGAATGCTATAACCGACTGATGGATTTGATTATAGAGATCTTGCCAAAGGGTGCAAAGTTGCCTAAAGACTTCTACCGATATAAGAGGATGGTGAGATCGCCCTCGATGAGATACGAGAAAATTGATGCATATCGCAACGGGTGCATATTGTACTACAAAGACGACAATGATGAATAGAAATTGTGCAGATTCTGTGGTACTGATCGCTACAAGGCCACTGGTAGATAAAAGTCTGTCGGTGCAAGGAAGCCTATCGATTCGATGCACTACTTACCTTTGACGCCGCGGTTGCAGAGGTTGTTTATGGTGAAGGAGACTGGAGAAAACATGAGTTGGCATAGGCAAAAATAGATCGAAGGAGTATTGGATCATCCATCCGATGGAGAAGCATGGAATCACTTTGATCGAGAGTATCCAAATTTTGCTTCGGATCCGCGTAATGTCAGATTGGGGCTCTCCTCCGACAGTTTTACCCTATTCGGACTTTCGAGCTTCCAGTATTCGTGTTGGCCTGTAATCGTCATTCCATATAATCTACCGCCTTGGATGTGCATAAAGACTCCGTATATGTTCCTAACCGTTATTATTCCGAGTTCGAACAATCCAAAGAGGAATATCAATGTGTATTTACAGCCTTTGATAGATGAGTTGAATCAACTGTGGGAAGTAGGTGCCAACACGTACGATGTTTCTAGAAAGCAGAATTTTTAGATGAGGACAATACTCATATGGACCATCAACGACTTTTTGGCCTATGGAATGTTATCGGGATGGGGCACTCATGGTCGTCTCTCATGTGCGTATTGCATGGACCGTACTAAGGCTTTCCGTTTGAAATATATTTACGTCATCTCAATGTAATAGTATAAGCTAATATTATGCTACTAATCAGCAGTTGCTTTATTATTTTTTAGCACATATAATGATGAGCTAAGGTCAGTTAGACCCTACATAACATACGAAAAAGCAGAAAAAGAAATGAGATATCATTTTCCTTCTTGGTTGAGTGCATATGTAAGGAGCTCGGTATTTACTTTTTTGTATGCATTTGCACAATAAATAACGTACAATCTCTACTTTGGTATTTAGGTCGATCGTCTAATAACAACCAAGACTGGATCTATTATAACTCTAGCCAAGGGACCAATTACTGCCATCAAAATATGGCCAAGTTACTGTGTGAATGGATTTAGGTTCAAGTCAACAAATGCTCCGATCAGAGATAGCTTTCTAGATCTTGATTCCATGAAAAATAGTTATTTGTGTATCAAATCTTTGAACTACAAAGACGTTGATCCAGACAATTATTTCTTTGGCATCTTACGAGAGATTATGGAGTTGACATATAATTATGGCACAAAACCTGTTAAGATCGTTCTATTCAAGTATGAATAGTTTGATTCGATTCAAAATCAAGGTTAAAAAATTGATAAGCATGGTCTTGTGGATATAAACTACAAGCGTAGATATTAAGGCTAAGAACTATTTATCCTATCAAGTTAGTCTCAGCTCGTGTACTTTATAACTTATCATAAACGACGGACAGCGAGGTCGGATTGGTGGGCAGTATGCAAGACCAAAGCTATAAATACCTTTGAAGTTGACGAAATAGCTTATCTGGAGGACTAGCTACCTCTTGTAACAAATATTATAGATGTGGACTCAACGAAAGTTACTCATTACACAACTAATAATGTAGAAGAGGTAGAATTATCTGAAGAGGAAGACGAAGACGAAGTAGATGAAAGTGAAGATGAGAAAGAAGAGGAAGAGGAAGAGGAAGAGGAAGAGGAAGAGGAAGAGGAAGAGGAGGACGAGGAAGGCGAACAAGATAAATTTTCTGAAGATGATTGAAAATAAAATAAATCTATTTGGACTTGTGACATATATTATATTTTGACTGTAGAATGTACTATCAATTTAGACTTGTGATACTACTAGTTATTTACTGTGCAATTCTATTAATGTTGTGAGATATGCATAATATTTTGACTGTAGAATATACTATATATTTTTTTTTTGTTCTATCATTATATGTTGTTACTAGGTATGATAGGATGACGCAGAGCGTTCGACAGGTCCCGAGGTAGACGAAATGCTCCTCCGGTACTGCTTACTGTTGGTTCTGGATCCTCGGCGCCAAGTATTCCAGTATATCTAACAGTCACATCTTCGATTACGACGATGTTACGTGGAAGCACTCCTGGGACGAGTAGTTCCAAGCGTGAGAATACTCCCTCATCCAGCGTTCCTCCTGCTGACAGAACCATGGAGACAGATGAGCATATGAAAGAGGTTCAGTCGACGTCGTCCTAGCATCAGCGAGATCCTCCATACGTACCTCCGGACGAGACGAGGACGGAGATTTGGGCCGACAGTACAAAGTAAGTCAATTAGTTGGTTTAGCATCATATATATCATGTATTTCTTTATTTATCATATATTCACTTTTTTAATAAAAATAATTATCTCAGTATAGATATCGTCCCTCGTCGGTACAGAGACGCCTGGGTCACTTTCTGAGGTACAACTATGGTGGCCCTTGGATCAACTACTCTGATACTCCGGATGAGAGGAAGGCATTCTGGTTTGTGCACTTTAAGGTAAAAGTATATTATATCAATCATCTAATTTATGTATATTATATAACTTACTAAATTACTTCTTGTAGCAAACGTATTTCTATCCACAACACTGGGCTGAGTTGTTCGAGCAGATATTTCTTGCCGTTGCCGCCAAGCTGATCCGTGATGCTCTGGATGACCAGAAGGCTCGTGATCGCAAAGAAAAACCGATCCAAGGTTGGATCATGCCTGAGCAGTGGATTACGATGAGGTCTAGATTTGATGATCCGAGGTACAATGAAAGGTCTAAGAAGGCCAAGACGGCTAGAAAGAAGGCAGCAAAGTGGTATGGTGGCTCAATTTTGATGACGAAATATTTTTATCGTTTGGTATATTCTTTATTTCAGATATATTATTTTAATGCAAGTACGATAAAATGGTAGTAGGATAAAATATTTAATTTTAGTACTAAATAATATATTTTTAACAGGTACAGAGGGGTGAGGATGTCAACATGGTGACCGTCTTCCTAGCCACCCATCAAAAGGACAGGAATATATTTGATGAGAGGACCTCGCAGACCTATATAAGTATTACTTTACTTTGTGTTAATTTCAATATAACTTAGGAAATATGCAAATAAATATCTATGTAGTTAGTAATAAGTGCCTTAGACACATTAGCAATTATCGAGTATCCAAACTTTTCTAGGCCGAGTATCATAGGCTGCGTGAGCGGGTGACTGCTAGTGCACCTACAACGGGAGTGGCTGGTACTTCCTCGCAGCCCTCTCCAGCTTCGTCGGTGGATGAGCTGTGGGTGACCACCGCTGGTGGTCTCCAAAGGGGTACGTACTACGGTACAGGATCCTATGGCACCCTTATTGCGACGCAGTCCTTTAGGGCCTCCACTACAAGTGTGCATTCCCCACAGCCCTCGCAGGCGTCGGGCCGAGTCAAGGAGACCATTGACCGTCAGATTGCATCTCTCCGTGACGAGTTGCTGCGAAGGATGTATGAGCAGCTCATGTCCCAGTCCGCCCGTTCATCGCACGATTTGATACGCTCGAGCAGAGCATCTTGGAGCTCAGGGATATGACAGCTGATCTTAGAGTGTCGACAGAGTACAGCATGATGGAGCTGCAGGTATCAGAACTGTCCATGGACGAGAGGCTGACAATGATGCATGATTCAATGGTTCATAGCAGTACGAGGCTGTTATCTACCATGGATTCATACAACCATAGACTAGTAACGTTGGAGCAGATACGTCCTTCTGGTGCGCCTTCATCGACACAAACTCCACCGATGTCACTGCCTTCTCCATCGAGATCGGTGTCGATTTCACGGGAGCAGTATGATTTGTTCTTATCCCTGATGCGCGACGGTGGTCAGCCTCCTACAGATCTGCAGTAGTCCTAGTTAGGATAGTTTACTAATTGTTTGTGTTTTGACCTATAATATTTGGTCATTTATGAATATTATTTATTTTTGTGGCTTTTGGACTTTATTTCTTGCACTCAGTTGTGTGGATATTTATTGTATTCTTTACGACGAGATTTTCTCCTGACTCGGTTTATAATCCCAATATTTTATTTTCTTCAAAATTTACTATATTATTTATATTAAATGTATGTTAATTTATCGGTGTTGAGTGTTCCACCGAAGGGGTCAGCGAACCCAGCAAATTCAGTGGAGGGTTGCTCCAAGTCTATTTATATAATTCATAAACTACAGGAAGATTGGTTTGGAAGCCATTTTATATTCTATTTTTTATTTTTTTACTAAAAATTTAGCGATATTTAGCGACGTTTATATACGTCGCTAATTATGTTGCTAAATAAGTCGCTGATTACGTCACTAATTATGTCGCTAAATAAGTCGCTAAATACGTCACTAAATGTTGCTAAATTGCTAACATAGCAGTATTTGCCAGGTCAATAAAATATTGCTAAATGTGTTATAAAATATCGTTAAACAGAAAAAATTAGCGACGTTTAGCGACGCAAATACATCGTTAGAAAACGTCACTATAGCGATATTTTGCGACATTTTTCCTGTCAGCGACTAGCTTAAACGCGACTTCATTGAAATATCGCTAAATTTTTTTTAGCAACATTTTTAGGCCATTTAGCGACGTTTTCAGACATCGTTAATTTGACTTATTCTGGTAGTGGTTGTTCAGAGCCATGTAATCAATGCACATTCGTACCGACCCATCTTTTTTGGTACAAATAAGACCGGGGCTCCCCAAGGCGAGAAAATCGATCTAATGAAACCCTTGTCTAGCAATTTATCAACATGCTTCTTCAGTTCTGCCAGCTTGCAGTTGTTGATCCTCTAGACCTGTTGCGACACTGGCTCTTCCCCAGGCACTAAGTCAATAGAAAATTCAAGATCTCTGTCCGGGGGCAATCCTGGTAGCTCTTTAGGAAATACGTCTAAAAACTCTTCAATATAATAGGTTGTGGCAAGTCCTTCTCTACTACCATGGCTCCATAAATAATCCTATCACTATTCTCAACTCCTCTCATAAC
>JAYESA010001991.1:0-31843 GCA_036927795.1 Iris macrosiphon
TTAACTTACGGCAGAGGGTAGACCTACTAAACTTTTTTAATTCTTGATCCACATAGGTTTAAGGATAGTGAGATACTAAGTAATGTTGATTATCATTGAACATATATCATACCATGAGCTAAATTATATAACTGCAAGTGTAGGTTCAACTACATACTAGGCTTATAAGGTTTTTGATGAGACCCTCATGTTTGTTGCCATGACTAGAATGTGGTGCCAACCTACAAATGGTATATTGCAGGTTGACAGCTGATGGTGAAAACTAAGCTCTTTATTAGAAATTTCCAATGTTGAGCCGGCCTCATACTGCTTGAAAAAGGCTTGAATGGTGATGAGACTGATGATTATGGTTTTAGTGTAGATACCTCTATATTTGTATTTTGTTCAAGCTATATCCTATAAGCACTTGATGTATGCTTCTGCCGATATGTTCTGTTATTTTAAAATAATTGTACCAACATACTTTACACTACTACTGCATTATGGCACACGCTTGTTTCTCAAAGTTATTTTCAGTGTTTTATCTTGGAAAAATATAGTGTAGATACCTAAGATTTTTTTTGCAAAATGTAGACAACTATCAACTATGATCACATTCATAAGTATGTGTCAGGATGAGCCACAGTTTGAAAAAGAATGGCATGTATGAGAATGAGAAGTTATCTTGGGTTAATTAGAGGATATGTCATCAGACTTATCATTCATGTGCAGCAGCCTTATTGTTGGGAATAAACACGAAAATTATTACCCAAGATGAGCGTTTATAGAGAGGACATAGGTATTCGTGATCATATTTTATGTCTTTAGAGTTAAATCATTCATTTGCATTGATAACAATATAGATCAAAATATACCAAATAATACAAAGAAATTAGAGATATCTCAAAAAATACTAAGAAACAGTAAGAATTAAAGTTTTGACCAAGCAGGATCACGATAAGAAAAAACTAGCTGACTGAACTAACCGAGAAAAGAGAGTATAAGATAAAGAATGAGCTAACATGTTACTACAAATTAAGATAGTAAAAATTATCAATATGAGAATTATTAAGGGTATGTCTTAAGTAATATCTGTTATCAATTATATTCTTTGTTTTCATTTATCTTACTAGATGCCACCCAAGAGAGAGACACCTCCTACTGTTAAGGAGGAAGTGATGCCTCCTACTGTTAAGGAGGAAGTGATGCCTCCTACTGTTAAGAAGGAAGAGATACCACCTGCTGTATCTCAGACGGGAAGTTCCAGTCACCCAGCACCTATAGCGGCTGTATCTCAGATAGGGAGTTCCAGTCACCCAGCACCTATAGCGGAGATTGATCACATAGACGTTGTTTATGCACAGTATCTGAGGGAATGGTATGTGCCCCAGCGTATTGGATATCCTCGAGATTGATACTGTGATATTTTATATACTTTTATTGTGGTTATTGTGTTATTCTGATACTTATATATTATGCCCATTGTGTGGCTGTGATACTTATATATTATGCATTTTGTGTGACTGTGATACTTTTATTTTATGTGTATTGTGTGACTGTGATATTTTATATACTTTTTGTATTATTTCGTACGCAAAAAATTTAATGGAGGGTTGCTCCAGGTCTGTCTATAATATTTGTGTGTATTGTATGACTGTGATACTTTTTATTTATATTAAATGATGTTAATTTATCGGTGTTGAGTGTTCCACCGAAGGGGTCGGCGAACCCAGAGAATTCAACGGAGGGTTGCTCTGGGTCTATTTTTAATTAGAAATTCATAAATTACAGGAATAATAGTTTGGAAATAATTTATTATTCTTTTTTTTATTTTTTCTGTAAAATTTGCGACGTATTTAGCGACGTTTAGCGACGTTTACACACGTCGCTAAATATGTCGCTAATTAGCGACGTTAATAGCCGTCGCTAATGACGTCGCTAAACGTCGCTAAATACGTCGTTGTACGTCGCAAATTGCTGACATGGCAGTACTGCCAGGTCATTAAAGACGTCGTTGTCACGTCGCTATATAAGTCGCTAATTAGCGACGTTTAGCGACGTTTGTTTACGTCGCTAATTAGTGACGCTGCGTCGCTAAACGTCGCTAAGTTAGCGACACATTTAAGTCGCTAAAAAACGTCGGTATAGCGACATTTAGCGATGTTTTTCCTTTCAGCGACGTGCTGATGATTCCGACTTCTGTAAAACGTCACTAATTACGTCGCTAAACGTGATTAGCGACATTTTTTTGTCATTTAGCGACTTTTTTTACGTCGCTAATTTGACTTTTTCTGGTAGTGAGTGTTGTGCTACAACTCTTTGCCATTTCAGCATTAGGCTACCTGCCTATTTGCAGTGCTACTGCCGCTGTGACAAGGCTCGAAGCCGAGGCTTTACATCTTTTACTTCACCGTGGTGTCACACCACTGTAGCATGGGATACAAGTCTTTTATAGTGCTGAACTACTCGTGCTTTCTGCAACGCACGCCAGACATTCACTCTGCCCGAGAACTCATTAAGGCGTCGAAGCCACCCTTACATAGGATTTGTTCTCTCTCTCTCTCTCTCTCTCTATATATATATATATATATATATATATATATATATATATATATATATATATATATATATATATATATATAAAGAACAAATAGTAGACCACAGTGGTTCTGGGTACGTATCATATCCTATCCCGAAAGACTACCTGTACCAGATATTTTCCCAGTCAATGAGCCTCCCTTGAACCAAAAGCTAGATGCCTAGTAGATTTCTCCTTGAACTAATAGCATAAAACTTAATGGTAGGATTAAAAATATACAATATCAGAGGTCCTTCAAGCCCATTTTACCTGCTGTGTCTTCGACTAGCTGGCGCTTGAGGCCTTTAGTGAACAGATCCTCCAGGTTCTCCTAACTCCGAACATCCACCACTGTAATGACACCAGTCTTGATGAGATTGTTCAATGCTCTGTGCCAAAGCTGCACAGTCCTCTACTTACCATTGAAGAGATTATTAGATTCCATTGCTGAACTGCCTGGTTATCGTAGTATATCGGTACAGCCAGAATCTGCGTACCAACCATTAGAAGATTGTACATGAGCTCCCGAAGCCACTCTTCTTCATCTTTTACAGCTGCAAGTGCATAAAACTCAGACTCCATTGACGAGTGTGAGAGCATTGTCTGCTTCTTCGACTTCCACGATATAACAGCTCCACCTATTAAAAAAATATATCCTCCGGTGGATCTCTCGCTCTCTTCTTCTGAGCACCAACTAGCATCATTGAAGCCTTCTACCACTGCTAGATCTCCACTATAGTAAAGTGCAAACTTCCTAGTCTTCTTGAGATATCTTATCACCCTCTTCACAGCTTTTCAGTGTTCAATACCTGGGTTACTCATGAATCTATCCAGTATCCCTACGGCAAAAGCAATGTCAAGCCTAGTGACATTCGAAGCATACATCAAACTCCTGATGATACTAGAGTACTCCAAATGTATGACGCATTTTCTGGGTTAGGCTTCAGTTTCTTGTCACATCTATATGGAGTATCAATCCCAGGAAGATCCCGATATCCATACCGTGTGAGCATCTTCTCCACATAGTGAGCTTGTGATAGAGCAAGCCCAGCTTTTGTCCGGATTATCTTAATTCCAAGGATAAAATCCACATCTCCCATATCCTTTATGCTAAATTGGACGAGAGGAACATCTTTGTTCTAGTGACACATTCTATATCCGTACCTACGATTAGCATATCATCAACATAAAGACAAACGATGACACCTCTATCACCAGCGAACTTCGTGTACACACACTTATCAGTTTCGCTGACCTTGTAGCCATTTGATCTGATAACTTTGTCAAACTTCTTGTGCTATAATTTGGGAGCTTACTTCAGACCATACAGAGATTTTACCAACTTGCACTGTAAACCCCCTCGACCAGATTCCAGTATTTTAGGAATATTTTTAATTTTCTAGGATAAATTGTAATTTATTCATTTATTTTGCTTATATATCCTGTTGACTTGTGCACCTGTCCATCTCCTAATTATTTGGAGCTTTACCTTGACTATTATCCCCGAACGAAGTTCACGTACCTCTCCTAGACATGCCAGTCTACTACCCTGCACTTTGTGCAACTCCCAGATACGTTATTTTGAGCCTCGTATGAGACGCACAAATCTCGTTACAAACGCCCGTATTTAATTCCTATTTTAATTTCCAGATCTGTACCCATTCTCTGTTCCCATAAAGATTTGAGGCCCAACATGCACCCGTTTTGTCCAGACAAAAATATGTTATTTTTCTACACTGAGTATACTACATTTAGTGTATTGACACCGTAGAAAAATTATGGCCCTACCTGCCTCTAAATAATTAGAGAACACCGTACGCAGTATTAATTAATTAAATAAATACGATGGCCCGTATCACCCCAAAACTAGGCCCAGTCACTGCCCAGACTCACCCCCACCCCCTCGGGACCCTCGCACAGCAAATTCTCTCAATTCTGTGAATTTTAGTATTTTTCGGAATCGGGTGTTTTCCCAGACAATTTCGTAATTGCGCAATTTTCCAAAATTAGGACTTTACGCAAATTATGAAATTACAGGGACTTTCCTGCAAATTGCAGTGCGAGGTGTCACCCCCTCACTGGCCGTGAACCTGCACCGTCCATTTGGAGACGGGACCCACCCGAAAAGATCCCGAAAATATTCCAAAAATATCCTAAAAATATCTAGATATTTTACTTATTAAATTATTATATTTTTTCTATAAAAGAAAATGAAAAGAGAAAGAAAATTAAAAAAATTCAAACCCTAAACCTACCCTGGCCGCAGCCCCCCCCCCCCCCCGACGGAGCGGCACCCCCCCCCCCCGCGGCGAGCCCTCCCGCCGGAGCAGCTCTGCCCCCCCGCCAGCCTCGACCTCCTCCTCCTCTCCCTCTCCCCCGAGCCCTCTTTCCCCTCTCCCAGCCCTTCACGACCTCCTCCCCTTCGATCGTGGCCGGCGGCGCCAAGGCGCGGTCCTTCTCGTTCGCGTCCCCGGCCTCGAGGTCGACGGTGACACGCCCACGCACCGAGAGCACAGGCCTCGGCGGCGGTCCCCAGCACCACGACTCCTCCACTCCCCCATCCTCCCCATGGCCGGAGTCGACCTCCTCCCCGAGCTCCGGCCGCTGTTGCCGTGCCACCCCCGCTGCCATCCACAAGAGCCACCACCACCGTCATCACCTCCGCCACCTCTCCTCCCTCAAGCAATCCCACGCCCAGCTCCTCAAGTCCCCAATCCCTCCCGGCGCCGCCGCGTCACTATACTCCAAGCTCGCAGCAGACTACGCCGCTCTCGGCGACATTGGCTCCACTCTCCAGCTCAACCCAAACCCATTCTTCTTCAACTCCCTCATCCAGGCCCAGATTGCTTCTTCCTCCATCGACATCTACTCCCATATGCTCTCCTCCGGCGTGCTGCCGAACCAGTACACCTTCCCTCCCCTCTTCAAGGCATGTTCCTCCTCCTTCCGACTCTCCTCCGGGTCCCAGATCCACGCCCAGGCCGTCAAGCTCGGCCTCTTCACCGTCAACTGCATCTCCGTCGCGTCCGTCGTCGCGTCGTGCTCGCAGCTGTGCCTTATTCAAGATGGCATGTGGATCCATTCCTGGGTCGTGAAAAGCGGGTTCGAGGCTGATGTCGTTATCACTACGGCACTTCTGGACATGTACGCGAGCTGTGGGGAGTTGAACTTAGCTCAGCAAGTTTTCGAGAAATGCCTACTAAAGACCTGATCGCTTGGAATTGTCTGATTTCCTGTTGTCTCCAATATGTTTCGGTCGAAGATGCGTTCAAACTTTTTGTAGACATGCAGAACAACGGACTGAAGCCTACAGGATCTACCTTAGCTAGTATTCTTCCTGCTGTTGCCCGTTCGGGGATGCTACATTTGAGCAAATCTTGCCACCACCACCATCATCATCACCAGCATCTCCTCCCTCGACGCGAGCTCGCCGGACCCCCACGGCGCCCAGTCGCCTGAGCTCCTCCCTGCTGGACCACATCACCACCACCCTCCACCACAGCAGCCACCCTGAGCCCTTTCCTCTCTCGACAGAATCCCCCCCCCGACGGCCTCGACAGCCACCCGACCCCGCCTCAAACCCCCCAGCAGCCACCCCGAGCCACCACACGCCACCGACTCCACTCCCAGAGCTCCGCCCTCTCCTCGCTCGGCCATGACCCGCTGCCCTAGCTCCGGACACTCCAAGAACCGGACACAACAGCATTTCAGAGCCCGGACACAGCCCGGACACGACCAGCGTCGTGTCGCATCTCTTCCCGGACACGGGAAATTCAATCCACGGAGCCATGTTCAGGTAACTCGTTCTAACTCCTCGTATTTCCGTTTTTAATTTCGTCAGTTATGACACGTAGGCTATGTGACCCTCTCAGTGCCCGTGCAACCCGCTCGGTGCATCGCGTCCTGTGGCGATCGCGGCACGCGATCCAAAAACAGGAAAAACAACGACCCGATTCACCCCGGAACTGAGTACGCCCCGCCAAACGGGACGACTTGGTCGCACGCGGTCTTTACCAAAATATGCGCGTCGTTGATACGGACGTGCTGGATTTCGCAGAAGTTGGTTTGGATGTGCGTGCACACCGGAATCAACGCGTATCCGCCGACAACATCCCGTATCCGCCTGTTCTGGAACACGCTGCAACTTTGTGTACACACGTCGGATCGAGACGAAACTTGCGCCATCGGACTCGTAGCAATACGCTGGTCCTGTGATCCAAGTTTGGTTCGATTCTGAGAACATTGGCAAAATCCCGTATCGTGGGCCCCACAGGCTTCACTTGACGGGCGATTTTGTGACTGGCTCATCAGAATCCAATTCTGGAAGTTCCGTTGGGTTCGTATCATCGTTCCTGACTTGTTGACACTAAGTTTGAAAAATTTGGAGACCTTTGACCTTGACACAGTTTTCGGTGCAAAGCGGCCCACATGTGGACCCCGCTTTGACCAGAAACTGTCATTTTTGCCCCTGTGTCCAAATTGGACTTAAGGACAGGCGTTTCTAGCTATTTGATATTTTCTGAGACTGTTAGTGATGTTTATTTCAGTATCCGAAGACATTATTCTGAGGCCATAGTTCTGACTTTTGGCACTTGACATCTGGACATTATATTTGCAGCTCTCCTGTCAGGCAAGTATACCTTGCCATGTTGTACTGTTTAAATTCAGTTATTGTTAGTTATATGTTTATTTATTATATAAATGTGCGCGTCCGAGAAAACTCGGGTGCAGTCAACGATGGCGTTGACGTTAGGACTTGTGTCTGACCTAGTGTCTAGTAGACCCACCTAAAGTTGTGAAGTTATTGATATAACTTCCCAGGCCTTAACACGTATCATTTCACGTCACAGAGTGAGTACATGTAGGGACGCGTGCCTCATGCGCGATTGGCCATCAGTGTGAGCAACACGTGTAGCGGTATTTAGCTCAGTTGTTTATTTCATAGAGACTTGCATCATAGTATGAGATATCCACGTCGTTTTTACGATTTGTACATCTACATTGGGCGGGAAAGATTACTAGTAGGCGTATGGGACACCCCCTCCATGATGTTTTATCCTTCGTACCATGCTCCTCGGAGATGGTCGATTGCAGAGCTACCCGTGTGTCCGGGGGCATATGACACATATACTAGCCGGTCATGACGATTGGTGAATTACGTCAGCATATGTCAAGCCTACACATTTCCATGCGTACTATCAGGTCTTTAAATTGCATTCACTTAGATGGTTAGCATACCCCCTTATTTATTCAGTATTTACATTATGGCATGTTATTTTTATGTATCTTGCTATGTCCCTCTGAGGACCTGGTCCCCTGCCAGGTGTATATGTTCTTGAATATTCGCAGGAGCACAGAGCCGGACATGTTACGTATATTCCGAGGTGGTCTTCTATTCGAGCCTCGTGATTGTCAGATGTTGTTCTTATATGGTGTGTATCTGGTTCCTTTTTATATTCTATTTCGGCAGTAGATTTGTTTCCACTTGACTGTCATTCTTAGATATCTGTATTGAGATCTAGTTACATGGTTATTGGTTATTCATGTGTTTATGTGATTTCTGTGGATGAGATTTAGATATTACCCTGTGACTTGTGATTAGTTATACCACTGGTGAACTATTGTTCATTATACAGCGTACGCACGTATATATGGTTTCCATATATTGGAGTTGCCATATATACGGGCCAGCTGGCATGGTTACGTGACCTAGTCCTACTTATTTTGGGACTGGGGCGTGACATGTTTTTAGTGGTGGCCCATGCAGGTCAGAGCATATTGTCTCGGTTACGTTACTGTACCTAGCAAGCCTGCACCTAGGATTAGAGTTTAGAATCTCATCCATAATTGACTATGACTTAATCTTCTTTCCAGTTTGTCCTACTTACATAAATGCATCCTGCTTGATTCATGTGCTTCCCTGATAATTCTTTTAGTATAGCCCCTGCTAGAATATAGACATCCCTGTTGATAGGATGATTATTAGAGTAGTATTCCTATTAAGAACACAGCTAGGGCTTTGACATATCATTAAGTTCAGACTACTTAATGAACCCTAACCTTCCTTATTACCTAATGAACCCTAGTCTTCCTGATTTCCTAAATGAACCCTAGCATCACTACCTATAGATTAACTTACCATATTCCCCTGACATATTTATGTATGACTTGAGAGTAGTATAAATACTACTATGATTAGTTAGAAAATTGATCATAGTGTGACCCTAGTCTTAAGGAACCGATAGAAATCCAAGGTTGAATACTAAGACTGAAACCTCATCCTATATTTGGATAAACCCAGTTTTACGCCAGAGACTCTTTACCCTTGTTGGCGTAAAACCCATTTGACCGTTGTTAGCGTAAAAGCCAAACTATGCAGAAGATTATCTCATTTACGCTGCAGTTATAATAACTGCTATCCACTTTTCCTTAGTATTTATTACCTTGCGTAGGACACGTCCTAAAAACTGCGTAGGTAACTGCCCTGCGCAAACCTGCTGAATAATAGATAACCAGCGTAGAGTAAACCTGATTAGGCGTAGAATATTATGATAGGTGTGAGCGTATTTGTTACAGCCTTAGCTTTTCCCAGACTCGACCAAATCCTGCGCAGAGATACGCCTCGAGCCCTGTGCAAAAATGAACAGCTTTTGACAGGACATTCGATTTTGTCTCATCTCAAGCGTAGATGACTTCTATCCAATAAGTCACTAACGACAAACCTAGATCTCCGTGCAAATTTATCACCATAACCGTCCACTCGATCGTTGTACAAGTACTTTTGTCAGATGTCAGGATTCACTAACTGGACTGACAAACCCATGAGTTTCTTGTACAACTTCACCCTGCAACGTATGGTAGACTTGTTATGCTGGCAGATTTTTACGCAACCTTTAGGCAATACTTTATCCGCAGACTTTTACGCTCAGACTTTCACTCAGACTTTTACGCGCAGACTGTTACGCACAGACTTTTTACGCGGATAGCTCTGACGTCATGCGTTACGTCAAATTATTTTATCTCTGATTTACGCAGACAACCTCGAACCCCTACTTTACGTGAACTTTCTTGAAATCTCTGTTTTAGGCAGACAACCTATAGTGTATATTAAGATTGTAGAACTTAGAAGGCCATACCTCTTTTAGGTCAACTAGCAACTTAGGAAGAAGTTAGAATATTAACTGTAGAGATTGTAGAGTCTTGTCTTTTTGTGAATTTGAATTGTTTTGTAATTTCTCACATCATAATCTAGCTTACTTATATTTACTATACTACCTTGACTTATGCCGCTATTATAGCCTAGTTTTGCAAGCTTATTCCTTATCAAGCTTATTCTTGAGAGATGTATTATTGGAGTACTACACTAATACATTTCAGAATCAGTATATTACGGTCTGATCAACCTTAGTGCATTTTGATTCGCCCTTCGCATAACTACTTTACGTGGATTGAGATATATAGTGATTAGTAGATAGATGTACTTGTCCGTTAGATATGCCTGAGCATATCGTATCAGCAGCATAACTGTGCTGATCCGAATATGTGAATAGGGATTACCAAAATAGCATCTCAAATCCACAACTGCTTTGACAATTCCCGTTGAATTCTTTAAACGTCTTGATCCTCACACTACTAATCTATTACCTCCCCCTTGAACTCTTGATTATTGTTTATCGTCTTCCCTTATTTCGGAAAGGCGAAACCTCGTGCTTAGTTTAAATTTGAAGGTGTATTGTTTCTGTAGCCATTTTAGTTTGTTTCTGGGTAATTACCAAACCCTATTATTAGATTTGATTGCAGTTTAATACGGTGCTACCTTTAGGATGACCTTCGCTACCTACCTACCTACGTTTAATTACTTTCCTGATACGTACATCCCTATGACAGCAAAATTTTTATTTTTTTGCCTCGTAACTTGGAGCAAGATTCAGAACTCAAGTATTACGAAAAAGGATGTATCATTTTGCTGACAGGAGTCTAAAAGGATTTCACCTGGATAAATAAATGATTGACTCCTGAATGGATAGCAGCACCTATGACTAGGTTGAATTGTAAGAATCAAGATTCCTATGGACCGACTCACCAAGTCAGCACAATTCTTACCTATAGAGTTGACCAGTCTGCAGAAGCTTAGCTAACTTATTTGAGGCAGATCGTAAGATTGCATGGCATACCCGTCAGCATTGTACCAGACAAGGATTCGCGTGACCAGAGTTGGTGATCAACACCGAAGAGACAGTTAAGTAAATACAAGGAGACTGGCAAGAAGTACAAGACAGACAAGCAGTAGGAGACCGTCATCATCGTCCCGTGGAATTCAAAGAGGACGATCATGTCTTTTTGAGAATATCACCATTAGGCCGAGGCCTGTCGTATCAAGAGCAACCAGTAGGAATCCTCGATCATCGAGAAAAAGTATTGAAGAACCAGTCTATTCTCTTGATTCGCGTAGCATGGAAGCATGACGCGCCAGCAGAATCAACTCGGAAGCGCGAGTACGACATGCGTAAACGTTTTTGACCTATCCGTAGACCAAGATATAAATTACTTTGTTAAATTATATCTTATGCCGACTTTGACTTCTACCATGGCTTAGTTTTAATTTCGAGGACGAAATTTTATAAGTTGGGTAGATTGTAAACCCCCTCGACCAGATTCCAGTATTTTAGGAATATTTTTAATTTTCTAGGATAAATTGCAATTTATTCATTTATTTTTCTTACATATCCTGTTGACTTGTGCACCTGTCCATCTCCTAATTATTTGGAGCTTTACCTTGACTATTATCCCCGAACGAAGTTCACGTACCTCTCCTAGACATGCCAGTCTACTACCCTGCACTTTGTGTAACTCCCAGATACGTTATTTTGAGCCTTGTATGAGACGCACAAATCTCGTTACAAACGCCCGTATTTAATTCCTATTTTAATTTCCAGATCTGTACCCATTCTCTGTTCCCATAAAGATTTGAGGCTCAACATGCACCCGTTTTGTCCAGACAAAAATATGTTATTTTTCTACACTGAGTATACTACATTTAGTGTATTGACACCGTAGAAAAATTATGGCCCTACCTGCCTCTAAATAAT
The DNA here is from genome assembly GCA_036927795.1 of Iris macrosiphon. Classification (NCBI taxonomy): domain Eukaryota; kingdom Viridiplantae; phylum Streptophyta; class Magnoliopsida; order Asparagales; family Iridaceae; genus Iris; species Iris macrosiphon. The sequence continues at coordinate 11,647 of JAYESA010001991.1, forward strand.
TAGAGAACACCGTGCGCAGTATTTATTAATTAAATAAATACAATGGCCCGTATCACCCCAAAACTAGGCCCAGTCACTGCCCAGACTCACCCCCACCCCCTCGGGACCCTCGCACAGCAAATTCCCTCAATTCTGTGAATTTTAGTATTTTTCGGAATCGGGTGTTTTCTCAGACAATTTCGTAATTGTGCAATTTCCCAAAATTAGGACTTTACGCAAATTATGAAATTACAGGGACTTTCCTGCAAATTGCAGTACGAGGTGTCACCCCCTCACTGGCCGGTGAACCTGCACCGTCCATTTGGAGACGGGACCCACCCGAAAAGATCCCAAAAATATCCCAAAAATATCCAAAAAATATCTAGATATTTTACTTATTAAATTAATATATTTTTTCTATAAAAGAAAATGAAAAGAGAAAAAAAATTAAAAAAATTCAAACCCTAAACCTACCCTGGCCGCAGTCCCCCCCCCCCCCCCCCCCGCGGTGAGCCCTCCCGCCGGAGCAGCTCTGCCCCCCCGCCAGCCTCGACCTCCTCCTCCTCTCTCCCTCTCCCCCGAGCCCTCTTTCCCCTCTCCCAGCCCTTCACGACCTCCTCCCCTTCGATCGTGGCCGGCGGCGCCAAGGCGCGGTCCTTCTCGTTCGCGTCCCCGGCCTCGAGGTCGACGGTGACACGCCCCCACACCGAGAGCACAGGCCTCGGCGGCGGTCCCCAGTACCACGACTCCTCCACTCCCCCATCCTCCCCATGGCCGGAGTCGACCTCCTCCCCGAGCTCCGGCCGCTGTTGCCGTGCCACCCCCGCTGCCATCCACAAGAGCCACCACCACCGTCATCACCTCCGCCACCTCTCCTCCCTCAAGCAATCCCACGCCCAGCTCCTCAAGTCCCCAATCCCTCCCGGCGCCGCCGCGTCACTATACTCCAAGCTCGCAGCAGACTACGCCGCTCTCGGCGACATCGGCTCCACTCTCCAGCTCAACCCAGACCCATTCTTCTTCAACTCCCTCATCCAGGCCCAGATTGCTTCTTCCTCCATCGACATCTACTCCCGTATGCTCTCCTCCGGCGTGCTACCGAACCAGTACACCTTCCCTCCCCTCTTCAAGGCATGTTCCTCCTCCTTTCGACTCTCCTCCGGGTCCCAGATCCACGCCCAGGCCGTCAAGCTCGGCCTCTTCACCGTCAACTGCATCTCCGTCGCGTCCGTCGTCGCGTCGTGCTCGCAGTTGCGCCTTATTCATGATGGCATGTGGATCCATTCCTGGGTCGTGAAAAGTGGGTTCGAGGCTGATGTCGTTATCACTACGGCACTTCTGGACATATACGCGAGCTGTGGGGAGTTGAACTTAGCTCAGCAAGTTTTCGAGAAATGCCTACTAAAGACCTGATCGCTTGGAATTGTCTGATTTCCTGTTGTCTCCAATATGTTTCGGTCGAAGATGCGTTCAAACTTTTTATAGACATGCAGAACAACGGACTGAAGCCTACAGGATCTACCTTAGCTAGTATTCTTCCTGCTGTTGCCCGTTCGGGGATGCTACATTTGAGCAAATCCTGCCACCACCACCATCATCATCACCAGCATCTCCTCCCTCGACGCGAGCTCGCCGGAGCCCCACGGCGCCCAGTCGCCTGAGCTCCTCCCTGCTGGACCACATCACCACCACCCTCCACCACAGCAGCCACCCTGAGCCCTTTCCTCTCTCGACAGAATCCCCCCCCCCTCGCCGGCCTCGACAGCCACCCGACCCCGCCTCAAACCCCCCAGCAGCCACCCCGAGCCACCACACGCCACCGACTCCACTCCCGGAGCTCCGCCCTCTCCCCGCTCGGCCATGACCCGCTGCCCTAGCTCCGGACACGCCAAGAACCGGACACAACAGCATTTCAGAGCCCGCACACAGCCCGGACACGACCAGCGTCGTGTCGCATCTCTTCCCGACACGGGAAATTCAATCCACGGAGCCCTGTTCAGGTAACTCGTTCTAACTCCTCGTATTTCATTTTTTAATTCCGTCAGTTATGACATGTAGGCTATGTGACCCTCTCGGTGCCCGTGTAACCCGCTCGGTGCATCACGTCCTGTGGCGATCGCGGCACGCGATCCAAAAACAGGAAAAATAACGACCCAATTTATCCCGGAACTGAGTACGCCCCGCCAAACGGGACGACTTGGTCGCACGCGGTCTTTACCAAAATGTGCGCGTCGTTGATACGGACGTGCTGGATTTCGCAGAAGTTGATTTGGATGTGCGTGCACACCGAAATCAACGCGTATCCGCCGACAACATCCCGTATCCGCCTGTTCTGGAACACGCTGTAACTTTGTGTACACACGTCGGATCGAGACGAAACTTGTGCCATCGGACTCGTAGCAATACGCTGGTCCTGTGATCCAAGTTTGGTTCGATTCTGAGAACGTTGGCAAAATCCCGTATCGTGGGCCCCACAGGCTCCACTTGACGGGCGATTTTGTGACTGGCTCATCGGAATCCAATTCTGGAAGTTCCGTTGGGTTCGTATCATCGTTCCTGACTTGTTGACACTAAGTTTGGAAAATTTGGAGACCTTTGACCCTGACACAGTTTTCGGTGCAAAGCGGCCCACATGTGGACCCCGCTTTGACCAGAAACTGTCATTTTTGCCCCTGTGTCCAAATTGGACTTAAGGACAGGCGTTTCTAGCTATTTGATATTTTCTGAGACTGTTAGTGATGTTTATTTCAGTATCCTGAGACATTATTCTGAGGCCATAGTTCTGACTTTTGGCACTTGACATCTGGACATTATATTTGCAGCTCTCCTGTCAGGCAAGTATACCTTGCCTTGTTGTACTGTTTAAATTCAGTTATTGTTAGTTACATGTTTATTTATTATATAAATGTGCGCGTCCGAGAAAACTCGGGTGCAGTCAACGATGGCGTTGACGTTAGGACTTGTGTCTGACCTAGTGTCTAGCAGACCCACCTAAAGTTGTGAAGTTATTGATATAACTTCCCAGGCCTTGACACATATCATTTCACGTCACAGAGTGAGTACATGTAGGGATGCGTGCCTCATGCGCGATTGGCCATCAGTGTGAGCAACACGTGTAGCGGTATTTAGCTCAGTTGTTTATTTCATAGAGACTTGCATCATAGTATGAGATGTCCACGTCGTTTTCACGATTTGTACATCTACATTGGGCAGGAAAGATTACTAGTAGGCGTATGGGACACCCCCTCCATGATGTTTTATCCTTCGTACCATGCTCCTCGGAGATGGTCGATTGCAGAGCTACCCGTGTGTCCGGGGGCATATGACACATATACTAGCCGGTCATGACGATTGGTGAATTACGTCAGCATATGTCAAGCCTACACATTCCCATGCGTACTATCAGGTCTTTAAATTGCATTCACTTAGATGGTTAGCATACCCCCTTATTTATTCAGTATTTATATTATGGCATGTTATTTTTATGTATCTTGCTATGTCCCTCTGAGGACCTGGTCCCCTGCCAGGTGTATATGTTCTTGAATATTCGCAGGAGCACAGAGCCGAACATGTTACGTATATTCCGAGGTGGTCTTCTATTCGAGCCTCGTGATTGTCAGATATTGTTCTTATATGGTGTGTATCTGGTTCCTTTTTATATTCTATTTCGGCAGTAGATTTGTTTCCACTTGACTGTCATTCTTAGATATCTGTATTGAGATCTAGTTACATGGTTATTGGTTATTCATGTGTTTATGTGATTTCTGTGGATGAGATTTAGATATTACCCTGTGACTTGTGATTAGTTATACCACTGGTGAACTATTGTTCATTATACAGCGTACGCACGTATATATGGTTTCCATATATTGGAGTTGCCATATATACGGGCCAGCTGGCATGGTTACGTGACCTAGTCCCACGTATTTTGGGACTGGGGCGTGACATGCACACTTTTTCATCAAGACCTTTAACGCTAAACCCTTCTGGTTGTTGCATGTAAATCTCCTTAGTTAGTTCACCATTCAGAAATTTTGTCTTGACGTCCATCTGATGAATCACCATTTTGTGAATAGCACATAGAGCAATCAACATCCTGGTAGTAGTCATCCGTGCAACGGGAGCATAGGTGTCGAAGTAGTCAACCCCCTGTATTTGAGAAAATCCCTTGACCACTAGCCTGGCCTTGAACTTGTCAACAGTTCCGTCTGCTTTCATCTTCTTCTTAAAGATCCACTTGCATCCGATGGGTTTAGCTCCTTCAAGCAGATCGACTAACTTCCAAGTATTATTAGAAGTTATCGAGTCAAACTCGTCATAGATAGCCTATTTCCATAAAATAACATCTCTGGTCTTCATTGCCTTATCATAGGTAAGCAGATTAGATTCCACATGATAGGTAACAAAGTCTTCTCCTAAGTCCTTCGGCCTCCTCACTCGCATTGCTCTCGGCTCAGCGAGTTCTGGTTCAAATGTTGTCTTATCAACGATAACTTCTTCTTGGACGACTTCTCTTGAGAGGTACTTGCCTCGTCTGTAATTACAGCATTCTCCGGGACATACGCAAGAACAACATTCTTGTGCCTAGCAAACTTGTCTTGAAAGAATTTCGTATCACGAGATTCTATGATATGATTAGATTCTATATCAAGGAACCTTCGAGCATCACTCTTATCAGCATAGCCCAGAAATATGGTTTTCGTAGTTCTCGTTTTCAACTTCTGAATCTTGAGGTCTGGAAACTTCACATACACCAGACACCCCCACACTCGAATGTCATTTAAGTTAGACCTGACCTTGAACCAGAGTTCATGAGGAGTAATGTCAGATGTCGTGAATGGTACTCTACTCAGAATAAATATAGCCGTAAGCGCTGCTTCTTCCCAGAAGCACTTTAGAAGTCCTGCTATCAACAACATAGAGTTCATCATCTCTGTCAGCGTCATGTTCTTCCTTTCTACTACACTATTAGATTGGGGAGAATACGGAGCAGTAGTTTCGTTGACAAATCCATGTTCTTTGCATAACGATACAAATTCTAAAGAACGATACTCTCCGCCTCGATCGCTTTTGAGTCTTTTGAGTTGTTGACCGGTTTGATGTTCTGCTTCAGCCTTGAAGTCTTTGAACTTCTCGAACGCTTCATCTTTCGATTTGAGAAGATATAAGAATGCTTATTTCAAGAAATCGTCGATGAAAGTGATAAAGTACTTCATCCCGGCCTTCGTGGAGAATTGCTTGAAGTCACAGATATCTGAGTGTACCAACTCCAGAAGATTTGTACTCTGGTTCACCCTTTTGAACGGCTTCCTGACGATCTTCGTATGCGTACAGACTTCACATTTCTCCACATCTTTACCCCTATATTTGGAGATAAGGCCTAGACTAGACATCTTGTTAATGCGTTTATAATGCACATGTCATAGTCTATTATGCCACAACTCAAGAGAATAACCAGAAGTAGCGACTGCATTGATACAAACAGAAGGAGTTACAAGCTGTAGTTTAAATATTCCTTCGGTACAGAAATCTTTTTCGAAGTATGTTTTCTTGTAGGATATCACCATCTGACCGACACTAATGTTCATCCTCAGGCCCGTCTTGCACATCAGACTCCCAGAAACCAGATTCTTGGAGATCATTGGTACGTGCTTTACATTCTCCAATGTAAGTGACTTTTCAGAGGTCATCTTTAGCACTACCGTCTCGATCCCCAGTACTGCAACTTGAGACTTATCCGCCATCGAGGCTTTCTCATAGGTAGGCTCGTACTTGACGAACAGCTCATTCTTAGAGAACACGTGGCAAGATGCACCAATGTCCATCCACCAGTCAGTGTCCATGCCATGTGACTCAACCTGCGCAATCATAGTAACTAGGTTAAGCTCACCTTGCTCTTTCGGTTTAGGCTTTGATCTGCAGTCGCTCTTGTAGTGACCCTCTTGCCACAGTTATAGCATGTCACATCAGTCTTCAGCTTTAGCTTGAACTGAGCCGACTTTACCTTCAGCTGGTTGAAATCCTTCTTCTTTTTCTTGTAGAGAAATTTTTGCTTCCCTTTAGATTCACTAGCATGTACCATGTTAGACTTAGCCAACTGCTTGGACAAGGAGTCCAACTTCAGTTGCCCCCTGGCTTCATCTTCAATGCGAATCCAGTGAAGAAGATCTTTGAGCTGGATCTCCATCATTTTACGGTACATGTCAGTCTTGAACCTGATCCAGCCTGGAGGAAGTTTGGTGACGATAGCCCCCACCATAAATTTGTCCTCTTGCTGCAAGCCCTCTTCCTCCAGTTTTTGTCGCATCTTCAGGAGTTCCTTGACTTGTAGTAACATCACCATCTCGTCCTCAAATTGCAAAGTGAAGAACTTCTCGACGAGATAAATTTTAGACATTTTCTAGTTAGTTTTGTAGTGCTTCTCAAGAGATTCCCAGGCATCTCTTGCCTTCTCCTTCTTGCTTTAGGACTCTGCCATCGAGTCGTCCATAGCATTGAGAATCAACAACCTGCAGAGGTCTTTGTCTTTCTTCCACTTGGAGTGTGCGTCCTGTGCCACACTAACTGCAAGCTCTCCTCCATCTTCGGGAATGGTAGGTTCAGGATCAACCAACACATAAGCAACTTTGAAAAGACAAAAATTCAAGAAGATCTTCCTCTTCCAAATGTTGTAGTGTTCGCCATCAAACTTCTCAAGCTTGTGAAAGCTAGTATCGAGAAGGTATGAGCGGTTGTTTATTCTAACTCGGATCTTGCCTTGAGATTGTTAGTCCTGAAGTCAGATCAAATTAGATAAGGCCCACAAAGTAAAGACTCACTCAAGAGTTCGTCTCTACAAAAGTTGGTGCACTGTGAGTTACTCGAAAGTGCCTCGACAAGAACACACAACTCCACAGTAGCACTAAACCACGAACATGTTACAAACTGATAAACCAAAAAAAATACAAATACAACAAGAATAAGAAAACCGTTCTTCTCTTTAAGTTCGCAGACGCTACAACGAGAAGGAACGGGAACAAGAAAGAAAAAAATACAAAGAGAGAAACTCCTGCTGGGTGATCAAAAATATCGGTTTTCAAGGCAAGATTCCCGCTATATCACGAACTGCCCCCAGGATCAAGCAAGTTCACACGAGAACTTCTGGAATGCTCTAAGTCACCTTCGGATCACTCGAAATTCACTTTGAGGAAGGGTGCACACTGTGGCCGCACAAGGCTCTGGTGCTCTCGGATTTTCTGGTGAAAACTTGGAATTTTTCTCTCTTTCTCGATGAAGAGGCGCCTCTCTTAATAAAGAGAAAATCAACACATATGCGGCCCGAGAAAGCTCATGCCGCATATGCGGCATCCGACACAAAGCCGCATGCTTAGCCGCATGCGGCGTCGAAGTCTCATTCATCGCCGTCGTCGCTGGTCACGCTGCACAGAGCTGCACCGTCAACCCCGCCAAGCGTCGAAAGCAACAGTCACTGTGCACCGACACCCCCGCGCCGCATGCGCCGCATTATCCGGACAACACGGATAACTATGCGCCGTATGCGCCGCCAACAGTCAACCTGGTCCCCTAAACTTGCTGGCCGCATAGCTCCTTGGCCGCATAACGCCTTGTAAAGTGCGCCAACAAAGCGCCACTTTGCGCCCTTGAGCCCGAGTCGGAACTTAGCTCCTAAAGGAAGCTTCCCAAAAGTGCTGACAAAATAAGGATTGTCATAAAGGAGTTCACACTTAATCCCTCTAGCAAAGTCAACTAGTCTGGGCCACCACCTCATGTGCATATATTAATACTAAAAAAAGCTATATATTGAGATATACACAATGGTGGTTTTTCCAAAGTAAAGTCGAAAATACCAACAATTAACATAATGTCTTAAGCTCAACTGGACCTTCTGGTTTGTATATGGATATTAACATAATGTCTTAAGCTCAACTGGACCTTCACCTTTCAAATCTAAAGCGTTGAGGTTAGGTGGTGGCAGTGAGCACAGGAATCAAATGTTGAAGCAAATTAAATCTTCAACTACAAGAAAGAAACATAAATCTGTATACTAATAAGTGGCACAATATTTGTTAAACTTGTCTATCATACTATAGAGATGAAAGAGCCTGGCCGATGATTGCATATTAGCTTTAGTTGCTTGCCCAACTAGCCATCAAGCTATTATTATGAATCTGACACAAATAGTGAGATAACTGGTAGGGGTCCTAGTTATTTAATTTAGTGTAGGTAATAAGTGGATGTTAATGAAATGTATATGTGACCTCACTCTCGTTATCATGATTATTATGAATCACTACTTTTGTGGATTTTTCCGCTTTATTCTCCTTGGCCAAAACTATTATTTTAGAACACGTAACTGGTAGGGATTCTAGAAGGGAATAGTTAAAATTGAATAGATCGAAATTCTAAAAATTTAGAATAAAAAACGAATCAAAATTAGCCAAAATAGAAACCGAACCGAATAAACTATTCGGTTTATTTGGTTGGACTATTGCTATTGTTTAATGGATCGGACCCAATGTTGAAACCGTAGTTAAATTATAACTTCATGCACACATTTGTTGCATTTCAAAGTTATGTTCAAAGTTGTGCTTCAAAATATATACATGAAATTATTGTTTTCAAAATATACACATTATTAGTCACAAAATATGCATAGAATTAAGATATTTACATGATTGCAAGAATCATATTCGGTTTTCGATTTTGGACATAAATCAAAATTGAAAACCGAAACAGAAATCGAAACCGAAACCAAATAAAAAAAATTATTATTTTCAAAACCGAAATCTAACCGATTTTTTTTTCAAACCGAACGAAGTTCTTATTTGGTTCGGTTCGATTTTTGGTCCAAAATCGAATAATACTCACCACTAGGTCTTAGAGTGTTAATTTAATGCAGGAAGTAAGTGGTTGTTAATGAAATGTGTAAGTGAGCTCACTCTAATTATCATGCAAGGTCTCTTGGTTCGTGTTCTCTTTATTCTGTGTGGTTGGTTACAGCATGAATCTCTCCAATCATCCTTCGTTTCTGCCATATGATCAAGAACAAAAATGAAGAAACTAACAAAGACAAGTTTGCTTTGCGGAAAAAAATAATAATAAATTTTTGATCTTTCTTTTTTTTAGAAAAAAAATATAACTTTTATTAATTTTTATTTTTGATGTTCGAAAAAGTCAAAAATATTGAAAAGAAAATTGAATTCTTAGAGAAGGAAAAATAAATCCTTAAATAGATGGAAAACTTTTTTTTTTCTATTATTTTTTTTATTTGGAAATTATTTTTTTCAAAACATAGAAAAATCAATACCATGATTGGCCTTAGACTCAACAAGTTTTCATGGAGCAATCAACCAATCAGCAACATCAAGAAAGGATCTCTCGTGAACTACTAACAAATGATCTATATACAAGTAGTATATTCATAAATGATGCCGTAGGAAGCATGGAACTCACTGAAAATGTACTGGTGCCTTGTCCGTGTCACATTGTATCGGACACATATCGGAGACAGCCACACTCTAAAATGTATGGGTCACACCAAAATTGATGTCGTGTGTGTAATGTTGTTGTGTCCGAATTAAATGTGTTTGTTTTCTTGATCATTATTATTCCTCCTTGCATAGACCCTTGACATGGGTGTCGAGTGAAGTGTCCGTGAAAGAAACTTTCCTAATAAATTAATGACAAACATGGCTGTTTGAAATTATAGGCTAAATTGTAACTTGATACCCTCAACTATCTAAAATGTTCAACTTGATACCCTCAACTTTAATAGGGACGAACTTGATACACTAAAAAAAAAATTGACAAAATTGGCACTCTCCTTCAAACCCACCCATCCCATCTCCCGTCGACGACCTTCCTACATGCCGCCTCCCGCCGGCAACCTCCCCATCTGCCCCCCCCCCCCCCCCCCCCCACGCCACCCCACCCATAATCCCCTGCACCCCGCGCCGGCCGACGCCGCTCCGCGAACCCCCGCCTGCTACTCTGGTCAGCTCCGCGCCGGCTGACGTCGCTCCCCGCCCTAGCTCATGAGGCCGACGAAACCCCGCCCACGACATCCCCACCACTCTGCGCTGACCAACGCCGCCCGAGCCCGTCGGCCTCCAGCTGTTGATGATGCTGCTGCTGCATGCTTCGACCCCCCCCCCCTCAGGCCGCTGGTGTAGTGCCCCACTCCGTGTTGGCACTATGTACAAGAGATATCGGTTTGCTGACTCAAAAAGAAAATATTCTTAAAGAGCTCCTTGTTGAATCAGAAGACGACTGATCTAGGTGAGTGGACAGAACTTCATTCTCTGATTCTTGCACGCCTTAATTGTAGCGCCCCGTTCCCCCGGTGCGGGGAGCGCGGCTAAGAAACACAAGATGGTATCGTTCGATCGGGATAGATTGAAACAAGAACTCGTCCTCGTTATGGATTTGTTTCTTCGGAATCGATTCCCATATTCAGTAGACCGTGCCCCCGGGATAGACTTAGCGGCAGAGTCAGGAGGGACCTCTCCGCTGCTATCTTTTATTGCCTCGGATTTCGATGTCGCTTGTTGCTTTCGTGCTTTGAGTTGGTTTTGGATTTGCTTGGGTTTTCTTGAACGGTTTCGATGATTTCATTGTTTTCGTTCATTGAATTGTACTTCAATTCCGAGAATTGGAAAGAGAGGAAGAAGTATTGATCGAGTTATTCGTGCAATGCAGGTGAACGAGCAGTAGGCGGCTTGCGAGCGTAGTCGTAAGCGCCTCTTTCCTTCTCTCTTCCAACCAACTAAGTGAGTGGCTACCATCCCGATTAGCTAGCCCTGCTTCCAAGTCTTCACACTAAAAACTCTTACATTCTTGTTGCCCCGATCAGACGATACCAAGTAATAATAAAAGATACCAAGATAAAAAGATAATAGACTTGGATAATACTGCTTGTCAATCAAAATTGTGAACGGTTACTTACTTGCATGCTTGTTCGTTTGGAATATTTATCATATGCATAGATACAAGTTAGATTGTATGCTCTTCTTTAAATTGTGCTATGAAAAGAGCTTATCCTGAATAAAATACACTGAACCGAGAGGCTATGCAACTGAATCATGAAATACTGCTTGTCTTGTACTCGTGTTGCCTCAACTGCATGAACTGTTACCTTAATAAAAAATACCGATTCGATCACGGACAACTTGTGCACAAGGTCACTGGTTCCTGCGGACGGTCGCTGGGGCACTGGCACCGATCCGATCCGGACGGAACTTCACTGTAGTCTACTGCATCTGGACGAGATAGTTTGTAGCCACTACTGAATCTTCGCTGCATTCCATCCTCGTTCAAGACTAAATCGTTCATTATGGCATCCCGCCAGTGATCCACTGTATATTTAAACCTGTTACAAACTAACTTGTGTCTTCGTGGCAGGGAAGGCATGGTAAGTATTGTGCAGGTGGTTCAGACGGACAGGTAAAAAGTCACCAAACGGTGACAAGTTATTTTAGTAGATTCTATATGTTGCTTACTTGTAAATGAACTAAGGCAAGATAGAAACCCACAAAAATATGCATGCTTCATTAAAACAACGTGTTGATTGGTATAGTTCGGTTAGCTCGCCTTCACCAGTATGTTTCGACATGCTGACCCTCGTTGAAACAGGTTCTCCGCACCAAGGCGAACCGAGCGAGGAGCCGAAGTCGTCTTTCCGATCCAGTCCAGCTGTAGGCGCATCCTGATCGCGCCGTCCTTGAAGTATTTTGAAGCAGGAGCTTGCAACTCTATATACACAATGCAGCTCCGTGGCAAAGCCGTCCTCCAGCCCGGAGGTCTATATTTTTTTGAAGTTTAGTAAAAGGATGTAATGTACAGGACTGCTATCTCATTTTGAGTCAACACTTTTTGTAAGCCCGTGCGGCAAATTAGCTGACTCATTCAAGAGTTTGTAATAGATTTTCATTATCAATAAAGAGAACTTTTCCATGTTTCAAACTGTGTTTTAATTTATCTGCGTACTCTGAATATGTGCTCGTTATGCAAAATACTTTAGCCTTGTGCGGGCGCAACCCCAGGCCCGCACGGCATCACGATTCGGGGGACACCCCAACGATTCTACGGAATCGGGTCATGACATAATGGTATCAGAGCACAGATTCAAGTTCCTTAGACTCTCGTGCTGGAAAAGTTCCTTTAACGATCAAATTTCTGTGCGAACTCTTGAACTTGCTAGGCCAAAATGAGATACGTTCATGTAATAAGTCCATAATACATTATGATCCTAATGTAATTTACCTTCTTTTGAAGGAATGGCACCAGCGCAATCTGCAGCGCTAGCACCGGACGAAACGCAAGGCCAAGAAAGTAGTTCGGACACTTCGGGTAGTTCTCGGAGCCAACGGGGCATATCTCAAGTCGATCCGCTTGAGCGGATAATGCAAATGTTAGAAGCACAACGACAAAGAGATGATGCTCGCCAAGCCAAGTTCGAAAGCAATCTAGAGACCCGATTCTCAGTCCAACAGAAGCAGGTAGATGCCCTGCAACAGATCGTTCAGACTTTGGCTTCCAACCATTCCGCTGCAATAGCAATGACTCTGGTGGAAGAGCCCGCACTTGAAGTCGAGACGCCACAAATTCCAAGGCCGAGGGAAGTGACTGCCTTCGACTTTGGCCACTTCAAGAAAGTCTGCAACACTCCATTCAACGGGAGTCAGGAACCAATCGTGCCCCTAGATTGGTTGGCCGAACTTGAAGACCACTTCGCTCTGCTAGTGGTCCCCGAAGAGAAGCGTGTCGCCTGCGCGCAACTACAGCTCCGCCTCAACGCGCACGATTGGTGGAACGTGCATCGACGATCTCTTCAATTTGATCACGGAGAGGAGGCGATCTCGTGGACGACTTTTTGTGCCGCGTTTGAAGAGGAGTTTATACCCCCTCCAGTACAACGTTAGATGGAAAACGAGTTCGTGCAACTGAGGCAAGGCAGCATGACAGTTAAGCAGTACTCCGCCGAATTCAACTGACTCTCCAAATTCGCTAGGGCCTATTTACCTGATGCAGCGAGTAGAGCCCGAAGGTTTGAAGGTTATTTGCGCCCTTCTATTCACGTGCACGTGGTCGTTCATCAGTACAGGACCATGCGGGAAGTCATGAATCATGTCCTATCTCTTGAACCGCAGTATCCTCCCGTTTCTACCGGTGCTGTGCATACCTACAATCACAAACGCCAAAGCAAAGATAGAGAAAACACCGCTGCAAAGCGCCCTAACCACGGTGGTCCACGGAGAGGAAACCCAGGGCAACCATGTTCTTATTGTAAGAAACCAGGGCATACAGCTGAAAAGTGTCGCAAGAAACTTGGGCAATGCCTCATTTGCGGGGATCCAGATCATACCGTTCCTGCCTGCCCACTGAGCCACCTCAATAATCCCTAATGGTAGGCTTTATTCCTAAGTTTCGGGATAAAACTTCCAATTGGTTGGGAAGGATGTAGCGCCCCGTTCCCCCGGTGCGGGGAGCACGGCTAAGAAACACAAGATGGTGTCATTCGATCGGGATAGATTAAAACAAGAACTCGTCCTCGTTATGGATTTGTTTCTTCGGAATCGATTCCCATATTCAGTGGACCGTGCCCTCGGGATCGACTTAGCGGCAGAGTCAGGAGGGACCTCTCCGCTGCTATCTTTTATTGCCTCGAATTTTGATGTCGCTTGTTGCTTTTGTGCTTTGAGTTGGTTTTGGATTTTCTTGGGTTTTCTTGAACGGTTTCGATGATTTTATTATTTTCGTTCATTGAATTGCACTTCAATTCCGAGAATTGGAAAGAGAGAAAGAAGTATTGATCGAGCTGTTCGTGCAATGCAGGTGAACGAGCAGTAGGCGGCTTGCGAGCGGAGTCGTGAAGCACCTCTTTCCTTCTCTCTTCCAACCAACTAAGTGAGTGGCTACCATCCCGATTAGCTAGCCCTGCTTCCAAGTCTTCACACCAAAAACTCTTGTATTCTTGTTGCCCCGATCAAACGATACTAAGTAAAAATAAAAGATACCAAGATAAAAAGATAATAGACTTGGATAATACTGCTTGTCAATCAAACTTGTGAACGGTTACTTACTTGCATGCTTGTTCGTTTAGAATATTTATCATATACATAGATACAATTTAGACTGTATGCTCTTCTTTAAATTGTGCTATGAAAAGAGCTTATCCAGAATAAAATACACTGAACCGAGAGGCTATGCAACTGAATCATTAAATACTGCTTGTCTTGTACTCGTGTTGCCTCAACTGATGAACTGTTACCTTAATAAACAATACTGATTCGATCACGGACAACTTGTGCACAAGGTCACTGGTTCCTACGGACGGTCGCTGGGGCACTGGCACCTATCCGATCCGGACGGAACTTCACTGTAGTCTACTGCATCTGGACGGGATGGTTTGTAGCCACTACTGAATCTTCGTTGCATTCCACCTCGTTCAAGACTAAATCGTCCATTATGGCATCCTGCCAGTGATCCACTGTATATTTAAACCTGTTGCAAACTAACTTGTGTCTTCGTGGCAGGGAAGACATGGTAAGTATTGTGCAGGTGGTTCAGACGGACAGGTAAAAAGTCACCAAACGGTGACAAGTTCATTTCAGTAGATTCTATATGCTGCTTACTTGTAAATGAACTAAGGCAAGATAGAAACCCACAAAAATATGCATGCTTCATTAAAATAACGTGTTGATTGGTATAGTTCGGTTAGCTCGCCTTTACCAGTATGTTTCGACATGCTGACCCTCGTTGAAACAGGTTCTCCGCACCAAGGCGAACCGAGCGAGGAGCCGAAGTCGTCTTCCCGATCCAGTCCAGCTGTAGGCGCATCCTGATCGCGCCGTCCTTGAAGCATTTTGAAGCAGGAGCTTGCAACTCTATATACACAATGTAGCTCCGTGGCAAAGCCGTCCTCCAGCCCGGAGGTCTATATCTTTTTAAAGTTTAGTAAAGGGATGTAATATACAGGACTGCTATCTCATTTTGAGTTAACACTTTTTGTAAGCCTGTGCGGCAAATTAGCTGACTCGTTCAAGAGTTTGTAATAGATGTTCATTATCAATAAAGAGAACTTTTCCATGTTTCAAATCTGTGTTTCAATTTATCTGCATACTCTAAATATGTGCTCGTTATGCAAAATACTTTAGCCTTGTGCGGGCGCAACCCCAGGCCCGCACGGCATCACAATTCGGGGGACGCCCCAACGATTCTACGGAATCGGGTCGTGACATTAATAATAAAACTGAGTTTTATAATGCATGTTGCTAAGAAGATTATTGTTTCCCTTGCATGAATTATATGTCTCTGGTTGCTTAACTAGAGAACTTGTATGTTTGTCAATAGAAGAACATTGTCATGCTAATAAGAAGAGTAAGGGATAGCTTGAACATGTTTTCTTATCGCTTGTGTATTGATAAAACTACTTCGTGCTTGAACTTGATCAGAGAGATAGCGGTTTGTCCGTACAGAGATAGAAAAGAAGAGATAAATGGTCAGCTTGTTCATTTCGCATGCATCATAGAGTTTATATGATAGTGTTTCATGCATTGCATCTGTCGGATAATCTATTTGTAAAGAGCTGAACCTTGGTCCCGGCTACTATTTTGAGCGTATTTTAGTGAAGAGCAACCATGAGTCACAGCTGCTAATAGCATCAGATAAATGAGTCATTAGTTAACTGGATTACCGCTACTGATCCTAAGTTTCTCGGGGACCGACATCATATAGATAGTTTATCTTTTTTGCTTGATAGAAGGATAGTTCCTAGATGGTGCTTTGTCCCTAGTCTTTGAGTATAGCTCACGATACACACTGCGCACACCCTGATAGTAGAAGAATCGCCTTGTCTTGTGTGCTTGAATAAATCGAACTGGGCTCTGTTTTTCAAGAGATATTTTCAAAAGAAGTAATATGACTCCATTCTCATACTGCATGAAACGAACCTAGGTAAAACTAGAAAAATTATTAGTAATGTAATATTTTATAACAAAATTACTTAGTGTTGATTTTAGTGAATGTTGCTTCTGTTCCTTGATTTTATACTCACTAGTACTTTCTCCAAAGTGCTGACCCACCAACAGTTTGCTTGTTCGCAGGTGCTGGATCGTCCGAGGAAGCGGTAGCCGTGCCTCATCCCTAGGACCCAAAAATATGGTATCGATACCTTGAGTCGTATCGAGACGCTTTGAGCTGCTTTTATATAAAGGGATGTAATGTATGGAACGATGTCATTGTATTCAGAGAAGCTCGTTCCTAGAACTTCGCTTTGCATACTCAGATTGGACCCTTATTTGTAACACTGCCCCTCCACTGCAAACTCGATCGGTTCGATGATAACCAAGATAACATATGTTGTTGCCTTGTGCGAGAGCATCTCCAGGCTCGCACAGCATCACGTCCCGAGGGGAACGACCGTCCCGCAGGAGCACCGGCGCGGTAATTCACGCCCGGCAGGGGCGTTGTCCAGACCTTCGGGATCGGGGCGTGACAGTTGGCGCCGGAGAGAGTGTGGGGGACTGTGGGAGAGAGAGGGCCGACGCGGGGTTTGCCAGGAGTTGCGGATGGAGGCCCGGGATTCGTCAGGGGACGCGGTCGGAGAAGGAGGAGGGAGGAGGGTTGTGGGTTAGGAAGGAAAGGGTATTTTTGTCTTTTTTAAAATTTTGGGTATCAATATAAAAATTATTATATGATTGAGGGTATCAAGTTAGCATCTTTCAAAGTTAAGGGTATCAAGTTGAACATTTTGGATAGTTGAGGGTATCATGTTGTAATTTAGCCGAAATTATATGAATGTCACTATGGTCAGTACGTACATGACTAAGAATGTGGAATTATCCTTTTTCAATAATTCAACAATTTGAACTGACCATTTTGCCCCTAGATATTTCTTTTATATTTTTTTGTGTTTATTTTTTTATATGTGTTTATCCATAGTCAGCCTACCACAACCTAATCTAGCCCATCCCAATTCAGAATTCTAGCTCTGCCCCTACTTACTGTTCACGAGACCTGAATCAATTTGCATGCTACAATTAAGTATGACAATGTAGTCCGCATAACTATTAGGAAAAAACTTTGATACAAATGGCTATATCAAAACTTTAATACAGTTACTGTAGCATAAGTGGACCTCTATCTCTTCATAAAACATGTGTGTGTGTGTGTGTGTGTGTATATATATATATATATATATATATATATATATATATATGAGGGATCCACATCCTCCCATTTTTTTATCCCCCAAGCATCCCCTCTTTCACAGCCATTGGATCTTATTTAAGTTATCTAATCTTAATCGTTCATTTTTCAATGGTTAAGATTAGATGACTTAAACAAGATCCAATGGTTGTTATCATCGGATGCTTGGGAGATGCAAAAATGGAGGAATATGGATCCCTCCTTATATATATATATATATATATATATATATATATATATATATATATATATATATATATATATATATATATATATATGGGACCCACTTGTCATAAGTGGCTGTATTATCTCAGGTTTTCTCTAACAATAATGCTAAGTTTACTACCAAATGCTTACAACCTTCTTACAACCCTTTCTCCCCCCTGTTATGTGGGCTACATCCGACCCCACCTCTCCCTCCAATGAACGACTGCCACGTGGCGTTCCTGCCACGTGGCGGCCACCCCGAACAGCCATCGGGTTCCATCTCTCCCCCCCTCCTCCAACAGACGGCCTCCACGTGGACGCCACATGGCCGTCACGTGGCGGTTGTTAGAGGATCGTAGGCATTTGGTTGTAGTCATAGCATAGCCCTTTCTCTAACTACTAATGCTAAGTTGTGAAATTTCTACCTACGTGGCAAGTGGGGACTTTTAGGTTATATGGAAAAATCCTCTCTTTGCCATAGCAAACTTGGATCAGAGGGTTGACAACCTGTTGTAAAATTTTACCTTTTTTTGTGCTCTCTAAAAATAATTTCCTGAAGACAGAAGGTTTTGGATGAGGATGGCAACAAGTTGTTAAATTTCTCCTTTTAGGTATAATTGCAAGATCTAGAAGTTATTCTTTGAAGAAAAATGTCTAACAAAAATAGATTGAGATATTTTTTCTTCTTTTTTATCTTTGTAGTAGAGAGTTCTTGAGAGCAAGAAGAGAAGTGTTATGAGAGTTCGAGGGAGCAATTGATTCGACTGGAAGATGTCATTCTCTTGTATATAAGGGGACATAATATATGGAACATCGTTGATTGTAATAGTTTTCTGAGTTGTAAGCCTTGTGACATCGTTCAATGTAATAAGATCCAATTTTTGTAATCGAATTATTCTTTTAGCTAAGAGACGTTAATGTTATTTTCGTTGCAAATTATCAATAAAGAGAATTAATTTTTTTTTACATCTTCTCTATCAACTTTTTTTTTCTTATTTTTTACTAGCATGGCTTTGTTTCTGAGATATTTTATCGTCTATGATTGTTCTTTACCTTATACAAGTAAAATTTAGACTTATAAGATATTACATCCAGTGACGACTTTTTGATTATGCGAAACCGAAAAGAGAGATATCGCTTGGACCAACTTTTTCTCATTTCCTTGATCTCTAAAACTAATGCCTCGGATTGTGATGATGAGGGTGTGGAAGATGACATGCCATATATTTTTTTTTTTTTTGCATCACTCATTCAACACGCTAGTGAACTCTAAAGAAATAATATGTTCAGGATCAGAAGTGATCATAGACACTCGAAAGTTTCCAACAAATTTGGCAACCTAGCAACCAAAGCCCCCAAAAATATTGTTACAAACTAATCCATCTTACCCTTGAATTCATTTACATATGATATGAAACCAATGTGTTGTCCTTATACCTCATAATCTATTGGAAACAACTTGTTGATTCGGTCTTTTTAGCGTGTAATGACTCTAAACTTGTTCCACAAAGTCCTTTCACGGACTTCACTTGTGATGTGGTTATACAGGTTGCTATCTATAAATTATGTAATAATCGTAGATGTGTTGGTGCTCAAAAATCCTACTCCTCATCTAATTATCCTTGGGTTTCTAGACGCAAAAATAGGTAGATGTAACTTTTTTATGAATAGAAGATCATTTATCTTCCTTTACTAATGGTGATAGTTGGTGTCATTCAGGTTAACCAAACAAACTAGTTTTACATCCATCTTTTTTTCCTGGTCAATATGCCAAATACATGACACGGCCTTAACATGATGCGCTCTAATATCACTATGTTGACAACAGAGTGCGTGAGAAATGCAACAGATTATAAAAATTTTGACCAAAAGGAATTCATGAAAACTGAAATAAATCGTTGAAATCTATAAATGTATTATCAAAACAATGCCATAGAATCTCACAATCGTAGGAAAGAGTTTTTACGTGGAAACCCAAATCGAAAGACAACCACTAGACGATTTGAGTCCAACCAAAAAAATCTTCAGTACTAGATTAAAAAGAATACACCTGAGTCCTTTACAATTTTTCAGATCGATCTACAAACATACCCACCACAAACTATTCAATTGATGGGTATAAATAGAAGACAAGATAAATATGAGTTACCGAAAAATGTGAATCACGAGAACAAGTGGGTCTCCTCGAATTGAGCCCAACAAAAAGATCTCTAGATCTACTTCTCTCCCTCTTTCTTTGAAAGTTGCACACATTTTATCTGCAATTGCTTACTAAAAAATTAGGGTTTGTAGCTTTATTAAACAAACTCAAAAAATCTCTCAAAGGGCAAAGTAAATTGGTTATTCGATGTCGCCAAATCTTGGCTCAAAATAAAGCATCCAACACATGGCCTTCATAGGGAAACTCGCACATAATTGATATGTTGTCGGCATACTCGGTTTCCTGGAAGTATTGTCACTTCCCCCATTCCTAATATGCGTATTTGGAACGTATTATTTCTTACTTGCATTTTAATTAAATTTTATGTCATGGAGGCTAGACCCATTCTTTGGTTTAATTTGGCTCATGATTTATTTTGTGGGTTGGTTTGGCTAGGAATTAAACCCATGGTCTAAACATCAACCCACATTTTATATATAAAACCAAACCTCTCTCTCTCCCTCTTCATTATTTCTTTTTTCTTCTCTCTCTTAGGTTTTTCTCCCTCTCTCTCCATAGGCAAATACATCTTGCATGAGAAATGGAAAAAACTTTCCATATTATTAATCTATTATGTTTATTGTGTGATTCTTCTGTGAATTC
>JAYESA010001993.1:0-31800 GCA_036927795.1 Iris macrosiphon
GGTAAAACTTATGTCCTTGTTTGGTTGTTGGGTTGCGCTGTTGTGATATAATAGGTTGTGGACTGAAACTACGACGCACAGTTATTTCAGCTTGACCATAATCAAGGGACGTATTCTATCTTGATGTGATAAGGCACTTTATGTCATTGTTTAGTGAAGGGGTGTCGTGTCATGTCATGGATAGAATATATGCCATTGATTGTTAGCTCACGCATCTCATGCTATAGAACTGGTTCTGTTTCTTTATTTCTTTCTTCCTTTGTGGTACTTGCTATTTGGCGTCTGACCCCACTGGTTTTTGTAAGGCCAGGTTTAGAGCTAGCACCTGAGGATCAAGCTTACTTCCCCCTCACTGATGGCACGCACTCGAAGGATGGCTGTTGAGGGACACGAGTGTGTTTCTTTATTCACTTCTCATTTTTGTGAACTATATTCTTTTGGCGTTTAGCCAACCGACACATGTTAGCCGACAAATCTGGACACTAGTTCCTTACATGACTGTAATATATTCATACAGCAGCTGACTCACTGTCATGTATACTTTTGATCTTGTATCTGGATTATCATTTTGTCTTGCTAGATCTCTAAGAACATTCTGATGCGGCGCTTGGGACGCCTTACTGCTTATTCTGAAATGTTCTTTGTTATTGATACTTGTTTGAATGATTAAGATATAGAAATTCTTGACCCTAGGAGACCTGATTGTAGTATGCACCCCCCCATGGCTCTAGACAATCTTAACACATTGTGAGTTGCTTTGGTATTCTGCAAAGCGTGGTTTACTGAATCATTCCCCCGCTCTCCAGTATTCTAGTTCTTGAATATGACACAGGACCTACCCATATATGGGTGTCCCCCCACACTACCACTAGGCTAGTGCCTTAGGGACATATATATATATATATATATATATATATATATAGTATATATATATATATATATATATATATATATAATAAAAAATTTATATAACCTGCTGGAAGATCAAAAAAAAAGGGGTCTATATATATATAATAAAAAATTTATATAACCTGCTGGAAGAACCAAAAAAAGGGGTTATATATATATATATATATATATATATATATATATATATATATATATATATATATATGTGTGTGTGTGTGTGTGTGTGTGTGTGTGTGTTTGTGTGTGTGTTGTGTGTGTGTGTGCGCGCGCAGCGCTTGTTCTCTCTTATATATACTACTAATGTGCACGTACATTTTATGTGCGTAAACAAAAAATTAAATATGAATTTATTATAAAATTGTTATACCTAGAAATTGAATTCAAAGCGAACAAGAAAAATATCTCTCATCTGAACCACTTGAGTTAGAGTTGTTTAGTTATAAATAAACCATATTTGATATTTAAATACTTAGTTAAGTTTTTATAAAATAATTAATAGAGTATTTGGGTTAGTTGTTTAGTTATCTTCTTATTATTATTTTTAATTCATTTAAATGGAGGATAAACAGACGACTTGGAAGGCTCATTTTTGAAAAAATGATAACATGAAAAAAAATACAAAAATATATACAAAAAAAGAATTGAAAAAAGGGGGAAATAAAAAATTATGATCTCGCAAACTTATCTAAATCATTTGAAGTATTTAATATCAAATATAGGACATAGAGGGAAAAGAGCATAAGTTATTATCAAACACACAAAAATATGAGTTTCATCATCTATACCAATAATCCATTCAAAAATATACATGCTTTCGTCTTTAATTCTTTCGAACCAAAATTCTACATCTGTTTTATTGTAAGATTTTTCCAAGCTTATCTAATTACCATATTGCTATTGTCTTACTCCGAGTAATTAAATTTTCAAATTTTGTTTAAAAAAAATTTGAAAATAAAAATATGGCGAGTCTGAAAAAGTTTACGCATACCATTTTTAATTATTTTTTCTAATATAAATTAATACTATCCCATGATAAAAAAAAACTTTTGAAAGATATTTTTCAAATTATTTAAAATTTATGTCAATGAATCAATATTTTAATTTTCAACAACAACATAAGCAATTTTATATAATTGATAGTTAGTAACATGAGCATAAAACAATAAATAAATTACCTTGATATCTAGATATAAAAAAGTAGTATCAATACTAATTATAGGTAAACAATTGCTTAAAAAAATATCATCCTTGAAACAAATAAATATTCTTTGAAAGTTATTATTTTTTAGAAAATATTTTCTCCCAGAATTTATCTCAATAATTGTAAAAATATATTCTTCAAGACTACCATATGCATCAACATAACTACCATTTTTTTTCAACTAATGCAATTTTATGGGCTTTCCAAGCTTTATATCTAATTAGATTATTTAATACATATTTGGTGATCTCTATATATCATTCAAAAAATTTGATTAACTATATTACAATGTTTGGTTCAAACATATAACAAAACCATGTAATGTATTATTAATTGCATTCAAATTCTTGGTTTACCATGTTATGTAATAGAATAATAATTGCTATTTCATGAGTTTCCCATGTAATGTAATCGATTAATAATTACTATATGTATTATTTTGATAAATTAATACATCATTTGACATTTATATTTTCTGTTTGGCAAACTAATTTAACATTTATAAAAGAAAAAAAAATACAAAAGTCAAATGTACTACTAAAAAAAGATAGAAATACAAAAACTAAAATAAATTAAAAGTAAAAAGAATAAAAAAGTAGAAAAAAAGTAAAAATAAAAGTTAAAGTTAAATAATAATAATAATAATAATAATAATAATAATAATAATAATAATAATAAATAAATAAATAAATAGAAAAAAAATAAAAAATGAAGAAATAAGAAATAAAAAAGTTTAAAAGTAAAGATGATGATATTAATAATAATAAAGAAATGAGTTCTTTAGGTAAGTTTTATATTATAATGTTATTGTTATTTCATGAGTTTTATGATATAATTTGTTTTAAAAAGAAGTATTTTTTTCCATCACTTTAAAGTATAAATTGGCTATTTTGTCCCCAATACTATAACATTATTTTAAACACAAATTTACTACTACAAATTATATATATATATATATATATATATATATATATATATATATATATATATATATATATATATATATTATATATATATATATATATATATATATATATAAGTTCATCTTCAAATACTTTTATCAATATAAAATAAAGCTATTTCACTCTCAAATAACAATAAAATTAAAAAATATTTAATAATTTGAAAACTAGTTATTTTTACACTAAAAATTAATTGTTAATTTTTAGCCAAATGTCCTCGTAATTTGGAAAGTTTTAACCTAGTTTTTTGTTTTGTTTCTAGAACTAAAGAAAACAAAAAAAATGATTAAGATTGTATGAATATATTTTATAATAATTAAACTTATTGAAGGTTACAATAATCTTCTTTTGCACTTATAAGTTAAGAGTAAATTATAAGCTCAAGGTTTGAGCTTGCAATTTGCCACTTATAAAAGGCATCACTATATAGTAGTGAGCACTTTAAAGTGCAAAAAATAAACAACTTAAGCCTACGCTTGTTTGAGCACTTTAAAGTACTTATCATTTATTTTAATTTTTTTAAAGTACTCATCATTGTATAGTGTAAAAAACGAACACCCTCTAAGTGTTCTACTAAGATATTGATATCAATCGTTGTCAAAAGCTTAAGAGCCAAGGCCTCTTCCGGACCTGTGCGACCAGGTCTTCCAGAGAAGAATAGTGTTGATTCTCAGACCATGTGCTCACAACGGATGGTGCAGAAAAAGAAGCATGTCGCATCAAATACCAAGCACATGAAAAGTCCTACATGCGACATCGATTAAGAAGCTGGCCCAAGTGCTGGCCCTACGATCGCTCATCCAAGGCAAAAAGGGGACTTCTTCTGTCTTTGACAGGATTTTCCATGAACCCGACTCCATGTGCCAACTTTATGGAAATGGGTATAACTTAGACTATTTCTACTATGCGCCAGCACGTGCTAATTCAAAGAAGTCTAGGACAGTGCGAGCCAAGCGCCCTCACAATCCCCGAGAGCATGTCCTCGAAAGCTTGTTAGTCGGAGCGGATGACCAACATCCTCTGGGTTGACCCCAGTTTTGTCGTGTCAGATTGCTTCATAATCTTCTCGTCGGTGGAGAAGGTAGTCCCCAGCAGAGTCGCCACCTTTGTTGCCATCACAAAAATAAAAGTCTTGCTAACTTTTGTATTTAGTGAATTACAACGAAGAAAGTAAAAAAGAATCATAACACTGAGAATTCTAAGTACAAAAAGAAGAAGATCTGAAAAAATGTGACGATGGAGATCGAGTTGTGCATCTAACTCCTTTACTCCGTTGACGATTGTGAGACTCGTCTCACTGTTCTAGTATATGTACCCAATATACGTGTATTATACATGTATAGCTTGTTTATTGTTTAATTGCTTACATCTTATTTTATGTCATTCATGCATTATTTAGGTTATTTTTGTAAGTTTTCCTTAGTTTCATGTTTTGGACCGTTGGTCCCTTGATTTTCTTGGTGGGTGGCTATGATGAACCCTGGTGAGATGTATGGATTATGATCTAATGGCCTACAATCAATCCATTGCCTATATAAGTGTAAACCCCCTTACCCAGATATTTTTTTAATTTAATATAATATTTAGAATTATTATTTTATTATTAATTAGGATTAAGTAAACAAAAGTATCCGTTAAAAAATATTTTCTGTAGCTTTAATTTTTAGGAGCACAACATTAGTCATTATCTCCAAATAAATTTTATTTGCATGATCTAGACGAGCCTACCTTAATTTATGATTATCATATCCCACTCAAACACATCTCCTTGTACTCTATTTTTAATCTAAAATATTCGGATCAAAAACTTAATTTATAGCACCTACAGTGCAACCGTTGACCATTCCAATCTAAATTGGAGATCCAATTTCGACCAATTCTTTCGACCTAATGCATGATCATGATCTAAACTAGGTCTAAGCCACACTTGATACCTGTGTTCTGTAACGACCCGTTCCGCTCAAGCGGACTGGCGATTCAAACGGCAAAAGTGCAACGTTTTGACCCGCTTTGCTCAGCGAGAATACTCGTTTGAGGCAAAAGGATTTCCAGACTTGTCCCTTCAGGAGTTTCGGCTTAGGATTTCAGAGGCTCGCTCGGAGTATCGCTCGACCGAGGCGAATCATCGCTAAGGTGGGTGGCTACGATAAACTTGTCTTTGCTTAGCCAGCACACTTAAAATATGGCTATTTCATGATAGTCGCTAGGTGAATCATCCCCTGCATGCTAATAAGAATACAACGCACCTAACTAAGGGAATAATCCCAACTTGTATTGCTTGTGTTACAACATGGAAATGAAACATTGCTTATATACAGACCCTCGCATGCTACTTTTGCCTTGTGCAACTAGACCCCGCTATTGTCACCCCCACATTTCAGATTAGGGATATTTTCGTCTTTTCATAATTAATGTATAAATGATTTGCATAATATTTAATTATATTTAATTATGATTTTAATTGATTGTTGTGTCTTACCGTTGCTTCGATACTTGGAGCGCTACCCTAGCCTTTACCTTCCAACAAATTCCACAACCTTGTCCTAGATATGCCCGCCTTCCATTCTGACCCTTGTGTAACTTATAATATTGTTCTCTTGTGCTTCATTTAAGCCGCACAATTTTTGTCGCAGACGTTTATTTTAAATTTCGAATAAACCCAACTTTGTATCGTTGTGCGTTCCAATCAAAATTGGAGACACAATCTCGACCCATTTTGAGCAACCCAAATTAGGGTAATATTCTATTCTGAGTCTACTTCATTCATGACACTTGTGTCCCACTTAATTTTAGCCTCATGTACTTCTAATTAATTTTAGAACACCAATTTTATTTATTTTTAATTAATTAAACCATAAATCTAACCTTGTGTAATTTTCCAATTGTTGGGCACTTTTGTGCAAAAGTGCATTAAGGTGTCCACCCCTTTGGACACGACACGTAAATAAACCCTTTTCCTTTCATGTGTATTTTTCCATAATTTTTGGAAGTGTGCAATACAACATTAATCTCCTTGAACCATGGCTTCAAAATATTGAACCAATGCATTTCTAGCAATTTCTTTTGAATTCATTTAAATCCTAGCCATTGAAATATCCATAAGAAGACCCATTTTCCAAGGAGTTGACCAAAGTCAACCCTTTCTAGGTCAAACCAAAACCCCTTCCATAAATAAACTCCTTTTTCTTCACTTTTCTTTTCTTTCTATTCCTAAACTCAAGTTCAGCCGACCCCCCTTTACATTACTGTTCATCCTTCTTCTCCTTCTTCCCATCCATCTCATCCCCGACCAACACCTGCCTCATCACCCGTAGACTCGCCGGAATCCCGCTGCTCACTTTCCCGCCTCCACACGACATCTTCGACGCCTGCACCCAACCCCGAGCCTCTGTGCAACTCGATGAACTCTACATCACCACCACCAGCCCCATCAATGAAGAGCAACCCGCCGACCTCCCTTTCTCTCCCCGTCGCTCACCTGAACCCGCTATGACCTTGCCTGAACTCACCATCACCTCCCACGCCTTACCCGCTGACCTCGCCGAGCCGCCGGGTTCGACGACTGCTAAACCGCCGGAGACCGCTGCACCGAGCCATCTCCTTCCCACCGAGTCCTCCATCCCGCCAGGCCTGTCGATCCTCGCCTGAGCCCAGTCCGGCCACCCCTCATCTTCCTCGACCAGAGCTCCACCTCGACCCCGACTGTCCAGTCCATCCGCCGAGCATAGACCCTTCGTCTGAGACCCACTCCTCATCCACCTGAGTCAACCTCGACCCCGCCTCCTTGCCGAGATGACTCTCCCTAATCACCTGAACCGCCTCCTTCCCTTCCTCCGACGAAACCCGACAGCAGCCATCAGCTCCCCGCCTGTTCGACCTCCTCTTCCTTCCTTCCTCCACCTCCGGTCATCTCCCCTCGATAGCACGTTCCTCCCCTCGTCGTACTTCCCCTCTGCCTGAACTCAATCGTGCACCACCACCGTTCACCTTCTTCTCCTCCTCGTTATCATCGTTGACATCATCGTCGTTATCATCACCTTCGTCGTCGTCGTCATCGTCATCGTCGACCCCATGTACGCGCAGGTTCGTTCATGCCCTCCTTTTCGTTATTTCATATGATTGTGCGTATATGTATTCAAGGATATATGTTAGTATGTATGTACTAGTATAGGTATTTAGTATATGTTAATATGAATAATTGGTATATATATTATGAGTATTAATGTTATTGCAAGATAATAATATGTATATTTATGTATGTACTAGATGACCCGAGTATAACCACGGATACCCCGTAGTTACATTGACCTGTGACCATGTAACTTGTTAGCAGACTGCCATATGTACACCGACGTACTGGCAAGACCCGTGTTACTGACTGTCTAATTTTGCACAGCAATTACAAACGCGACACCCGTGCGATTAGGCGCACACTTAACCCTAGTTGACCAGTGTCATACCTAGCGTAGCCCGGAGTTCAATATATTTATGATTGTGTGTTAGTGCAATGTCTGATACAATATTGTATTATATGATGTCTATAGGATTGTTGGATTGTTCAGACAAGACTTATGAATCAGGTTATTGGTATTACCAGCAGCAGGACCCCAGGCGAGTACATTCTCTGACAGTTTTTATTATGTTGATTATCTCTATAATTCTAGTTGTATAGCGTACGTGATTCTGACACTGTTGTATACACGAGTTGGCATCATCGAGACCTGTCACGAGGAGTCGTGATTGGGATCCATCGTGCTAGCTGGGGAAACGGGGAAATATTATTAGCTTATGTGATCATACCTAACTTTACATGAATCATAGCTCACCGATACCTCACGTCGGTGCAGCCTGACCATTACATGCCTCATAGCCTGTTATGTATGATTAGCCTGACTATTGCTTGCATCATAGCTATCCG
Organism: Iris macrosiphon; assembly: GCA_036927795.1. Taxonomy (NCBI): domain Eukaryota; kingdom Viridiplantae; phylum Streptophyta; class Magnoliopsida; order Asparagales; family Iridaceae; genus Iris; species Iris macrosiphon. Next base: position 7,991 of record JAYESA010001993.1, read on the forward strand.
GATGGTTAGCCTGACCTTACATGAATCATAGCTAGTCATACATAGCAAGCCTGATCAGTCCCAAGCCGATCACATGATATGCTAATATTTTACACACTTAGCTGTTTGAATAAACAAAAATTGAGGGTTTATACGAAACCTCTTTGCTTACAAACAAGAAAAATAGTACAATTAATCCTATACGAGGATGTTAAGTACAATAAAAATGATTCTGGGGAAGTATTGCTATAGGAGTCTGATCTGCGGTCGATCACTTTGTCCCTTGGACCACACGATAATGAAGAAGTGCTGTAGAAGAAGAAGCTTCAAAGGTTTCAAGTGGGATTGAATTCTCGTTGCCAAAGTTGTCAACCAATACTCTCTGTCTTTGCTCTCTCTCTCTCTGATCTCTGATTGTCTGCCCTTTTCCTTGTGATTAGGGGTCTCTATTTATAGAGATCAGTCAAATAACTGTCCAGTTGACGTAGAGGGCCAAACTGTGAAAAAAGTTACATCTTTTACGCTACGGTTATAATAACTGCTACCTGTTTGAATAAACAAATGAATAAATAATAGGTTTATACGAAACCTTTCTTTTTTTCTTACAAACAAGAAAAATAGTACAATTAATCCTATACGAGGATGTTAAGTACAATAAAAATAATTCTGGAGAATAATTGCTATAGGAGTCTGATCTGCGGTCGATCACTTTGTCCCTTGGACCACACGATGATAAAGAAGTGCTGTAGAAGAATAATAAGCTTCAAATATTGCAAATGGGATTGAATTCTCGTTGCCAAAGTTGTCAACCAACACTCTCTGTCTTTGCTCTCTTTTCTCTCTAATCTCTGATTGTGCCCTGGCCGGTGTCTGATCATCTGATTGCCCTTATCTCCCTTCGATCTGATCTTTTGATTGTCTGGCCTTGTGCCCTTGTGCCCTCTATTTTTTGATCCCTTTTCCCTGTGATCAGGGGTCTCTATTTATAGAGATCAGTCAAATAACTGTCCAGTTGGCGTAGAAACCAAACTGTGAAGAAAGTTGCATCTTTTACGCGACGGTTATAATAATTGCTACCCACGTTCCAATTATCTTCTGAATATGCGTATGACACGTATCCCTTTATAAGGTAACGCGTATAACTGCTTCTCAAAGATCACGAAATGCAAGCCACGTAGGTAACTTCCCCTGCGTAAAGATGGTTGGCGTAAAAGCCAAATAACTGTCTTGTAGGCGTAAAAGTCTGGTTGGCGTAAAAGCCAAACAACTGTCTCCTTGGCGTAAAAGCCAAACTGTGAAGAAGAAGAAGAAGACTTCCTTTACGCTGTGGTTATGATAACTTCTATCCACATTCAAATAATCTTCTGAACCTGCGTGTGACACGTATCCCTTTATGAGGTAACGTGTATAACTGCTTCTCGAAGATCACGACATGCAAGCCACCTAGGTAACAGCCCCTGCGTAAAGATGGTTGGCGTAAAAGCCAAATAGCTGTCTCCTTGGCGTAAAAGCCAAATAGCTGTCTCCTTGGCGTAAAAGCCAAATAGCTGTCTTATTGGCGTAAAAGCCAAACTCTGTCTTGTTGGCGTAAAAGCCAAACTCTGCGTAAAACTTGATGGTTCATGAATAATAGATTACCAGCGTAAAATAGCCAATTATCCATCACGACTGAGATTTTGAGCGTATTCTGGGCTAAATAGCCTTATCACATACCTTTGCAAATATGGCCGAGTTGGCGTATTTCGAGGAGATAGCATACGGCGTACTCCTATAGTTGAAAATAGCCTGGTTGGCGTAAAATGTAAGGATGGTGATGTGAGCGTATTAGTCACAGTTTTAGCTTTTCCTGTCAATTATCCATCACGACTGAGGTTTTGAGCGTATTCCGGACTAAATAGCCTTATCACGTACTGTAAGCCCCTGATTTTTTCAAAAATATTAAAATTGGGATTTTTCACAATTTTCTGGAATTTTTTGGGAATTTTCTGTAATTAAAATCAAGCTTTTCAATTAATAAATGATTTTTAATTAGCAATAAATAATATTAAAATATCATGAAAATAATATTTTTGGGTGTAAAATGGAAAACTGGACTTAGGGCAATTTTTCTGGAATTTATTGGGCCTCAGACCTATTTTTAAATGCCTAAAAACTATTTATTTAAATAATTAATTATTTATTATTATTATTTATTATTATTATTATTATTATTATTATTATTATTTATTTATTAATTTTTTTCTTTTCTTGGGCCGGCCCAGCCCAGTGGACCGGCCCAGCCCGCCAGCCCTCAGCCCGTTCCCTTCCGGGTCGGGTCGGGTCAGACCCGACCCGCGAGCCGCCCGCCACCCGCGACCCGTTCTCCCAAGCTCTCTCCCCCACGACCGCGTCTCGCGGCGGAGACGCCGCCGACGCCCGCTCCGCCCGGCGCCACAGGCCGCCGTCTCCCCCGCCCGTCGACAACCTTCAGCAGCAGCAAACAGCAGCCGCTGCAGCTCGAGCAGCGCCGCCGCCGCCGCCGGCGAGCCTCCAGCCGCCGCGCCGCCCTCGCCGGCGCAGCCCGAGCCCCCCCGGCCGGCCTCCCCTACCGCAGAGCCGCCCATCGCCGGCGATCGACCCAAGCCCTAACCCTAACCCTAATTTTCAGAACCCTGTGTCCGGCACGAGTCGGACACGTGTCGGACACGAATCGACCCTGTTTTCGGGTCCACTTCAGGTGCGTGTATCTTCTTGCTCGTAGCTCTGTTTTTGATTCCGTAAATTGCGTTGGGAAGCCTGTATGACCCTCTCGGTGTCCGGACAAACTGTTCGGGATATCGCGTCCTGTGGTGATCGCACACCGCGATCCAAAAACAGGAAAAACCAGGCCCTGTTTTACCCCGGAACTGAGTCCGCCCCGCCAAACGGGACGACTTGGTCGCGTGCGGTCTTCACAGATACGTACGCATCGTCGATACGGACGTGTGAGTTTTCGTGGAAGCTGGTTCGGGTGTGCGTGCACACCGGAATCAAGGCGTATCCGCGGACATCGCCCCGTATCCGCCTTTTCGGCAATTCGCCCTAACTTCCTGTACACTCGTCAGATCGAGACGAAACTTGTGCCATCGGACTCGTAGCGATACGCTGGTCCTGTGGGTCAAGTTTGGTTCGATTCTGAGAACGTTGACGAAATCGCGTGTCGTGGGCCCCACAGGCCCCGCTCGACGGGCGATTTTGTGTTCGGCTCATCGGAATCCAAATCTGGAAGTTCCGTTGGGTTCGTATCAGCGTTCCTGACCTGTTGACACTAAGTTTGGTGAATTTGGAGACCTTTGACCCGGACACGTTTTTCGGTGCAAAGCGGGCCCAACGGCGGACCCCATTTTGACCCAAAATTACCGTTTTTGCCCTTGTCTCCAAATTGGACCCAAGGACAGGCGTTTCTAGCTATTTGACATCTTCTGAGCGTGATGGTAATGTCTATTTCAGCTTTTGGACTCATCTCTGGACTTTTTCCCCAAGAACCAAATTAATCAGATCCAAACAACAGGCAAGTACCTGCACTTCAAGTTTAACCTTTATATTGTGATAAATAAATTCCCTGCTTCATTTGTACCATTGATGATTATATGTAGAGTTAGAACACTGGATTTCATGTCTTGAATAATGTATTTCGTGTCTTGCTTTTTTATGTCGGGTGGGAGAATACTAGGAGGCATGTAGTTTACCCTTCCCCAGGTCCTGTTACTAGCTGTTGGTACGCGACTGTACCATCAGCCTTATACTTGATTGTTCCTAGTCACTAGTCGTCTATGACGGCCTTATTAGCCTTATAAACCCCTACATGCCAACTATGTATTCTAAATACACAAGTTCACGCACATAGTTCATGTCTTGTTGCAGTTCTTGTTGTCTTGTTACAGTTACATTTTCTGTCACATTTTTCCTGTTTTACTCGTATTTCTGGTTTATAGCAATTAATCATACTTTACTTCTAGTCTTGTTTTATAGCATTATTTCTCAGTTAATTTCACTATTTACTTACGCATATTCTCAACATGATGCTTAGTCAGTTATTTTTCTACCTGTCACAAATATTTAGCTTAAATATGAGCCAGCAGGTGATACAGTTGCAGAGCCGGTTCTCCCCCAGGAGACTACTCCTGCAGAGTAGTTAGCATTAGTTGTTTATTTCCTTTCATCTTAGTAATCGGGTTTGTCCCCGATATAATCTTTGGTTCTGTAATAAACTCTGGATCTGATTATCATATTCTGGTTATAAAATCTTAGCATTCTTTTCTGCTACTTTCCTTGTCTATTTAATTATTGTGAATGAGCTAGATTTATTACCTGTGATTATACCCTAGACAGCGTACTACCGCCGACACTGCGGCGTAGGCTGGACGTACCCACGCACTCGTGCCCGAATTTTCGGGTGCGGGTCGTGACACGTTTTAGTGGTGGCCCATGCAGGTCCCACGACTAAATTGTTCGGTTTCAACTTAGGGACCGAACAGGCCTGCAATAAGATTGAGGATTATAGGAAAAGCTCATTCACAGTATAGGGTCCTTATTTCAATTCTGGATATCACTTCTGATCAATTTTTCTATCGCCCTTGATTTCCAAGTAATCTATTCTGATCTCCCTATCCCTTCAACTTTCAGAATGGTCCAGACAAGGAACACAGTAGGAGGCACATCAGAACCAGCTGAGCAGAATGTGCCCGAGACCCTTGCACTCCCGCCGCCTCCATCGGCTCCGGCAGTTACTTTAGATGGGGCACAACTACTTGGAGTATTCCAGGGACTAGTGGAATCCCAGAAAGAACAGACTGCACTTCTGCGGACCAGCCTCTCAGAAGCTATTAAGTCCCAGGAGTCGCCACAATAGAGGCCAGGAAGTGCCAAAGATTTCAAGAACCTAAGACCCCTGGAATTCTATGGAACTGAAGGCATTCTCTATGCCGATGAATGGATAGAGAACGTAGAGAGACTCCTGAAGACTGCTCGGGTTCCTGATGATCTCAAAGTGGAGTCCGCAAGCCTACAACTGTTCGACATAGCTCGGACCTGGTTCCGAGATGAACCCCAACTATCTGCTCCTGACCTCACCTGGGAAGATTTTAAGAGGCTATTCAAGGAGAAATTTTACCCCGAAGTGGCCCGGGAAGCTCTCGAAAGCCAATTCGAGAAGCTGGAACAAGGTAACCTGACTGTTGATGAGTATACTGCTGAATTTAGCAGGTTAAGCCACTTTGCGGAGTACATGGTTCGTACCCCGGAGGACAGAGCCCGTAGATTCAAGAAGGGGCCGTCTCCGGATATTCGCCTTGCTGTCACCACCAGCCGAGCTCGCACCTATGAGGAAATCTTGAACGTGGCACAAGGCGTTGAGAGAGACATGGGGCATAAGCTAAAGCGAGAAAGAGATACCGGAAATACGGGACCCAACAAACGCCCTTTTCAACAACAACAACAGCAGAGATCCCCGCAGCAAGCCCAGCGTCCTCTCCCTCGAGCTCCAGCACCCCAACATCAAGCTCAAGGGCAGACCCAACGAGTTCCCACTTGTGGCTTTTGTCGAAAACAAGGTCACACCTGGCAAGTTTGTAGGATGAGACTAGGTGCCTGTCTATATTGTGGATCAATAGAACATCGAGTGAGGGACTGCCCCACTGCTCCAGGACGCGGACAAGCTTACGTGATGACCATGGAGAACGCCCAAACTCTGGAAGCAGCTAATGCGCGTAAGTGATTCGTAGATACCTTTTCTAGTATTGTTTAGCTCATGCCTATTGGTTCGTGACCTCAGCCCCAACTTAGTCATTTTGAACTTGCTAAATAACCTAGTATGCTTTTTAATTTTGATAACTGTAGAGTTTTTAGAGGCTTTTGCTATTGTGCTTATATGTGTTTTGTGAACTTCAATAATTTGCACCTCCTTTTCATCATCATCTAGCGCACTTAATTTTGCTGAACTTGACTTATGCTGCTATTTATAGCCTAGTTTTGCAAGCTTACCCTTTATCGGGCTTGTTCACGACACCTGTATTATTGAGGCCTGATCAACCCCACTAATACAAGTGTCTACTCAGAATCAGTGTACTACGGTCTGATCAACCTTAGTGCATTTTGATCCGCACTTCGCACAACTACTTTACGCGGATTGAGATATAGTTGACTAGCGTACTTACCCTAAAATGTGTCCGAGCATATCATATCAGTTACATAATTATACTGATACGAGCATGCGGATAAATGATTACAGAATAGAATCTCAATCCATAACCGCCTAACAATCCCCATTAGAATTCTTTAAGCGCCTTGATCCCTATACCTCTGTCCTACCACACCGCCCTTAAACTCTTTAATATTGACCCTCGTCTTCCCTTATTTCGGAAAGACAAAATCCTGTGTTTGGTATAAGTTGATTTGTAGTGCTAGACATGCCCCTCAGACCGGTCGAATTGATGATAACCCTTTATAACTAGGCAATACCCTAGGTGATGTGTTTTGTGTTGCAGACTTAAAGATTCAATACCATGATTTATTAAGTTGGGACCTAGCTTTACTAATTGTACAGCCTTCAAGGATATGGGTAAAATTCTAAGTTGGGTAGCGACCGCAATGTTCACCTAAGAGAAACCCGTTATACTGTGACCAAGTGAGTTTGGACAGAGAGAACCCTGCCATAATTTAAATTTCGAGGACGAAATTTTTATAAGTTGGGTAGATTGTAAGCCCCTGATTTTTTCAAAAATATTAAAATTGGGATTTTTCACAATTTTCTGGAATTTTCTGGGAATTTTCTGTAATTAAAATCAAGCTTTTCAATTAATAAATGATTTTTAATTAGCAATAAATAATATTAAAATATCATGAAAATAATATTTTTGGGTGTAAAATGGAAAACTGGACTTAGGGCAATTTTTCTGGAATTTATTGGGCCTCAGACCTATTTTTAAATGCCTAAAAACTATTTATTTAAATAATTAATTATTTATTATTATTATTTATTATTATTATTATTATTATTATTATTATTATTATTATTTATTTATTTATTTTTTCTTTTCTTGGGCCGGCCCGGCCCAGTGGACCGGCCCAGCCCGCCAGCCCTCAGCCCGTTCCCTTCCGGGTCGGGTCGGGTCAGACCCGACCCGCGAGCCGCCCGCCACCCGCGACCCGTTCTCCCAAGCTCTCTCCCCCACGACCGCGTCTCGCGGCGGAGACGCCGCCGACGCCCGCTCCGCCCGGCGCTCCGCCCGCCCACACATCCACGACCACCCCTCTCCCACCCGTCTCGGCCACGACAACCCCCCCGGCCACCTATTAATACCCTCTCCCTCTCCGGTCCCCTCTGCCACCGTCGACACCACTCGCCGCCGCCGTGCCCCCAGCCGCGCCGCCACCGCACCGACCTCGCCGCTCCGCCGGCGCCACAGGCCGCCGTCTCCCCCGCCCGTCGACAACCTTCAGCAGCAGCAAACAGCAGCCGCTGCAGCTCGAGCAGCGCCGCCGCCGCCGCCGGCGAGCCTCCAGCCGCCGCGCCGCCCTCGCCGGCGCAGCCCGAGCCCCCCCGGCCGGCCTCCCCCACCGCAGAGCCGCCCATCGCCGGCGATCGACCCAAGCCCTAACCCTAACCCTAATTTTCAGAACCCTGTGTCCGACACGAGTCGGACACGTGTCGGACACGAATCGACCCTGTTTTCGGGTCCACTTCAGGTGCGTGTATCTTCTTGCTCGTAGCTCTGTTTTTGATTCCATAAATTGCGTTGGGAAGCCTGTATGACCCTCTCGGTGTCCGGACAAACTGTTCGGGACATCGCGTCCTGTGGTGATCGCACACCGCGATCCAAAAACAGGAAAAACCAGGCCCTGTTTTACCCCGGAACTGAGTCCGCCCCGCCAAACGGGATGACTTGGTCGCGTGCGGTCTTCACAGATACGTACGCATCGTCGATACGGACGTGTGAGTTTTCGTGGAAGCTGGTTCGGGTGTGCGTGCACACCGGAATCAACGCGTATCCGCGGACATCGCCCCGTATCCGCCTTTTCGGTAATTTGCCCTAACTTCGTGTACACTCGTCAGATCGAGACGAAACTTGCGCCATCGGACTCGTAGCGATACGCTGGTCCTGTGGGTCAAGTTTGGTTCGATTCTGAGAACGTTGACGAAATCGCGTGTCGTGGGCCCCACAGGCCCCGCTCGACGGGCGATTTTGTGTTCGGCTCATCGGAATCCAAATCTGGAAGTTCCGTTGGGTTCGTATCAGCGTTCCTGACCTGTTGACACTAAGTTTGGTGAATTTGGAGACCTTTGACCCGGACACGTTTTTCGGTGCAAAGCGGGCCCAACGGCGGACCCCGTTTTGACCCAAAATTACTGTTTTTGCCCTTGTCTCCAAATTGGACCCAAGGACAGGCATTTCTAGCTATTTGACATCTTCTGAGCGTGATGGTAATGTCTATTTCAGCTTTTGGACTCATCTCTGGACTTTTTCCCCAAGAACCAAATTAATCAGATCCAAACAACAGGCAAGTACCTGCACTTCAAGTTTAACCTTTATATTGTGATAAATAAATTCTCTGCTTCATTTGTACCATTGATGATTATATATAGAGTTAGAACACTGGATTTCATGTCTTGAATAATGTATTTCGTGTCTTGCTTTTTCATGTCGGGTGGGAGAATATTAGGAGGCATGTAGTTTACCCTTCCCCAGGTCCTGTTACTAGCTGTTGGTACGCGACTGTACCATCAGCCTTATACTTGATTGTTCCTAGTCACTAGTCGTCTATGACGGCCTTATTAGCCTTATAAACCCCTACATGCCAACTATGTATTCTAAATACACAAGTTCACGCACATAGTTCATGTCTTGTTGCAGTTCTTGTTGTCTTGTTACAGTTACATTTCCTGTCACATTTTTCCTGTTTTACTCGTATTTCTGGTTTATAGCAATTAATCATACTTTACTTCTAGTCTTGTTTTATAGCATTATTTCTCAGTTAATTTCACTATTTACTTACGCATATTCTCAACATGATGCTTAGTCAGTTATTTTTCTACCTGTCACAAATATTTAGCTTAAATCTTGTTGTGCATTGTGTACCTTGCTCCTTTCCTGACTGGATCCGTTGTTTAGGCGATGATGAGAACCTTGCCCCTACCTACTATGGACCCTATGAGCCAGCAAGTGATACAGTTGCAGAGCCGGTTCTCCCCCAGGAGACTACTCCTGCAGAGTAGTTAGCATTAGTTGTTTATTTCCTTTCATCTTAGTAATCGGGTTTGTCCCCGATATAATCTTTGGTTTTGTAATAAACTCTGGATCTGATTATCATATTCTGGTTATAAAATCTTAGCATTCTTTTCTGCTACTTTTCTTGTCTATTTAATTATTGTGAATGAGCTAGATTTATTACCTGTGATTATACCCTAGACAGCGTACTACTGCCGACACTGCGGCGTAGGCTGGACGTACCCACGCACTCCTGCCCGAATTTCCGGGTGCGGGTCGTGACACGTACCTTTGCAAATATGGCCGAGTTGGTATATTTCGAGGAGATAGCATACGGCGTACTCCTATAGTTGAAAATAGCCTAGTTGGCATAAAATGTAAGGATGGTGATGTGAGCGTATTAGTCACAGTTTTAACTCTCCTCGTTATGACAAAATATGAAGAATAGAACCAAATCTCATGCATTAAATGCAGCGATATGCCCCCATCTCGTGTATTAAATGCAGAGATATGCCTCAAGCTCTGTGCAGGAAACAGCTTTTGACGTGGCGTCTGATTTTGTCTCATCTTGAGCGTAAAACTTCTTTCTGTCCATGTAGAATAGGCAGCGTATTCTTTGAATGCGTAAAAATGACTTGTATCAAGAATACGTCGCTAAACGACAACCTGGGTCTCTATGCAAGATCATCATCACAGCCGTCCTCTCGATCATCGTGCTGTACTTTTGTTAGGAGTCAGGTTCACTGATTTGTCTGACAAATTCATCCGAGGAATACGAAGAGTTCCTCGTACAACTTTATGCTGCATTAAAAACAAACATATTTTGAACTTTACGCTGGAGGGTAAAGCAACCTTTTACGCAGAACAGCCTTGAAGAACTGCTTTACGCGGACAACTCTGAAGCTCTGCTTTACGCCGAACAGCTCTGATGCTCTATTTTACGCGTATTGCTCTGAAGCTATATTTTACGCCATATAGCCTTGAAGTTCTGTTTTACGCGTATTGCTCTGAGGCTCTGCTTTTCGCTGACTTCATGTATGTTGGAGAGTTTGACTGTATAATACGCGTACAATTTTTCAGCATATTTTATGCTTCTACACTACCCACGTTCAAATAATCTTCTGCATCTGCGTATGACACGTGTCCCATTATGAGGTAACGCGTATAACTGATTTTCGAAGATCACGGCATGCAAGCCACGTAGGTAACTGCCCCTGCGTAAAGATGGTTGGCGTAAAAGCCAAATAATTGTCTTGTTTGCGTAAAAGCCAGATAGCTGTCTTGTTGGCGTAAAAGCCAAATAGCCGTCTTATTGGCATAAAAGCCAGATAGCCGTCTTGTTGGCGTAAAAGCCAGATAGCTGTCTTGTTGGCGTAAAAGCCAGATAACTGTCTTGTTGGCGTAAAAGCCAAATAGCTGTCTTGTTGGGGTAAAAGGCCAAACTCTGCGTAAAACTTGATAATTCATGAATAATAGATAACCAACGTAAAATAGCCAATTATCCATCACGACTGAGGTTTTGAGCGTATTCTGGGCTAAGTAGCCTTATCACGTACCTTTGCAAATATAGCCGAGTTGGCGTATTTCGAGGAGATAGCATACGGCGTACTCCTATAGTTGAAAATAGCCTGGTTGACGTAAAATGCAAGGATGGTGATGTGAGCGTATTAGTCACAGTTTTAGCTTTCCCAGTCATTAAAAATAGAACAAAATCTCGTGCATTAAATCCAAAGATCTGCCTCCATCTCGTGTGTTAAATGCAGAGATATGACTCGAGCTTTGTATGAGAAACAACTTTTGACGTGGCCTCTGATTTTATCTTTATCTTAAGCGTAAAACTCATTTCTGCCCATGTAGAATAGGCCGTGTATTCTTTGAATGCGTAAAAATAACTTGTATCAAGAATATGTCACTAAACAACAGCCTGGGTCTCTGTGCAAAATCATCATCACAGCCGTCCTCTCGATCATCGTGCAGTACTTTTGTCAGGAGTCAGGTTCACTGTTTTGTCTGACATATTCATCCAAGGAATACGAAGAGTTTCTCGTACAACTTTACGCTTTTACGCGGAACAGCCTTGGAGCGTTGCTTTACGCGGGCAGCTCTGAAGCTCTACTTTACGCCAAACAGCTCTGAAGCTCTGTTTTATGCGGACTGTTCTGAAGTCATATTTTACGCCACACAGCTCTGAAGCTCTATTTTACGTGGACTGTTCTGAAGTCATATTTTACGCCACACAGTCTTGAGGCTCTGTTTTACGCAGACTTCATGTAGGTTGGGGATTTTGACTGTATAATACGCGTACAATTCCCCAGCGTATTTCATGCTTCTACATGACCCCCTTCAAAGTTTTCAAATTTCTCGTAATTTGAAATACTTTGAATGAAGCATGAAACGGTCAAATTTGACTCGTTCTTCGAGGCTGATTTTACGGCGATATTTAAGAAGTTGTTGGGATTTTGTATGTTCTCTTCTGCCTATATAAGGGCAAGCAAATGAACTTATTTTTCCATACTTCCTTCACCAAAAAGATGGCTGCTGAGATTCATTGGGCTGAGCCAAAAAAGAAGAAGATTATGTTCTTCCAGCATGTAAGGAGCCGTAAAAGAGACGTCTTCGAGCAAATATTCTCTACAATGATGGACCATGGAAGGATATCATAGCTTCCTTTGCTCGAGATAATCAGCAATTTTATATGGCGATTCGCCAAAGAGAGAGGAAGGGTCATACTAGACCACACAGCTTGCTAGCTGTATTTTCCCCTTTTATGAAGTTGGACCCTGGTGGGCAGCTTGGCCGTGTCTTCCAGTATTGTGTTGAGTTTGAATCCCTAACACAAATCTGAACATGGCCGCCGATGACGTATGGGGGGTGGGCTTGAATAATACAGGCCCCAGTTCTGTATCCTCTTGCCATTTATAATTTTTTTGGCCCCCGACCGAAGAAGCTGGCGAAGTGCTGTAGAAGAAGAAATGAAGATCTCCATCAGACGAGAACCTAGCGTAGTAGATTCCTGTCATATGTAATCGTGATCTTGAATATTAATAGAAAAAAAATCCTTTGTAAAAAGTGGATTTCCATCATATGTAATCATGATTAATAAACTTGTCTTCTTTTACGCACTATTGATTTGCCATATTGTTGTGAGGAGTCTGATAATACGCAGCTTCAATATGCTTGAGTGATTTTTACGCAGACTCTGATAAATATGCCTTCAGTCACGTTCCAACTTTTACGCGTAAAGGAAGATGCGTAAAAAGCTCTTTAGCATTAAATTGTCTTGAAGATCCAATTGTCATGCTGTTTTTGACGAGGAGTCACATAGAATTCTGAACTATTCTTTCCCCTTCGAAATATGAAGAAGATATGTTCAGAACATCCTCTTCGAAAATGGCTTCTCGAAAGATTCTCGAGACAGGGCAAGAAATATCCGCCAAACAGGCCATCCCTGAACTAGATTCTGGCTAAACTTCGAATGAACTATTAATGGCCAAGGAAGAAAAGTCCCCTTCCAGTGAAGACAGACACTTTCAGGGAACTCCTTGGCCCTTTTGTCTGATGAGGTCTTCTTGAATGAAAAAGAAGAAAAAACGCTGATAAGAAGAGCATTTCCTGTGTAAACTCTTGTAACCGGCTTTTTCAAGCGTAAAATCCAGATTATCAATATATATACGCGTATTCTGCTGACTGATCTGTTCCGCATAATTTAATATACACGTAAAATCGTAGATCTGTAGCTTCTGAGCGTAAAATCGTGGATTTGTAACTTCTGAGCGTAAAATCATAAATCTGTAGCCCCTGAGCATAAAACTCGTAGATCTGTAGCTTCTGAGTGTAAAAGCTTATGAGCGTAAAATCGTAGATCTGTAGCTTCTGAGCGTAAAAAGCTTCTAAGCGTAAAATTATGAATCTGTAGCTTCTGAGCGTAAAATTATAGATCTGTAGCTTCTGAGCGTAAAAATCGTAGATCTGTAGCTTCTGAGCGTAAAATCGTAGACTGTTAGGTTTTGGCGTATACAGCAAACCTTGCGTTTTACGCACTAGAAATAAATTCCAGCGTAAAACTAAAATTTTTGTAGTCTGGCGTAAAAACTCAGACTATCAAGTTTTGGCGTATACTGCAAGAGTGTAGCACCTTACGTTTTACGCGCTGAAAGTAAATTCCAGCATAAAACTGACTTATTCTCTTGCTTTTTGTAGTGGACATACAGATCCCTCCTCTGGCTGAAGTGATGGGCTCTGCTGTTGGAATGCTGAATTTTGACTACTTGGAGGATTTGTCCCACGTGACTTTCTCCATCTCTGGAAACGAGTATCCTCAAGAAAGGGGAACTTTGATCTCGACTCAAGGAGAAAGAATGTTGCTGAGTATGATCAGTGGGGAACCCTTGACGTACATAGACGGAACTGAGTATAAGAAATCAGCTTTCTTATTTGAGGATGCTATTGATAAACAATTCCAGACAAAGCCCAAGAAGAAAGACTGGGTATTTTCTGCTGAGGGCACGGTCATGTTCCTGCCAAAGATGTCCAGAGATTACCCTATCTCTGCATTCTTCCATGCCACACATCCCGGAAGGAAGTCATAGACTCTGACTCCTGATCTTTATGGCTAGCCAGAGAAGATCTTTTATAAGAAAGGATTAAACCAAGGATCCTTTGTAAGTAGTCCCTCCGGCCCTGTCATGCCCTTCAGAGGATTACTACCGGGCAGCGTCCCGAGTGAAGGCTCTTCCTTGATCCAGCCATTTCAAATGGCAACTTTATGCAATGAATTCATGGGGCAGGGAGGAGTATATCCCAGGGTTAACCCTCGCACAAGTGGATGGCTTACCCCCCACAATCTTCGATGGACCGGATTAACTGCATGGGCTCTGAAGCACTTTCAAGTGGAGCTGGAAAGTATTAACTTATTTGAGGCTGTGAGTGCTACTAGTGTTGGGCTGCCTATCAACCCCAATTTGTTTTTAGCTTTGATGGAGCGATATAACTCGCTTACTGGGACTTTCGCCACTCCGATAGGTGAGTTGGGCCTAGCCCTTCATGAGATGGCAGATATCTCAAAGCTGCCAATAGGAGACATTCTATATGAAGAATACGTCCCCACCAACAGAGAGTTGAAGGATACCAACCCTCGGGTAGTGGCAGTATACCAAGAGCTGATGAGCCACTATCTTGCATGCACCACCTTCTACAGAGAGCCCTCTGATTTAGCCCATATTAACAAATGGGTATCCTATCTCTTCTTCCATCAGACTAGAGATGCCAAGCAGGACAAGGTTGTAGATAGCAAAGACAAACCTTTGAACCCTCTGAGCATTCTTAATGCCAACACAATCGATGATCTTATTGAATATGCAGGGGCTCAAGATTGTGTTCTTAATGAAGAGATAGGGGGTTATCCTATAGGAACCAAAGCCTAGAGTTATATGAGGCATTGTCGAAAGCCTTTGTCAAGAGAAGCTCAATTGGCTGGCTTCCTTTCTATTTGGCTACGCCGATGGATGGTGCCTGGCATTGCGACTGCGGATCGCATTCATCGCAATACCTTATGGCCCGCAGTGCGTTTGGTATTTGGAGCAAGATTGGGCCTGCTCCCTACCATGGTATGCAGGATACAAGCTGGCTTGAGGGCTATTACTGATGGGCTACTGGCTGATACTACACAACATGAAGGATATCCCAGAGTAGAATTACCATTCTTGTATCTGATAGGATGGTTAATCCTTCATAACACCAGAATGATGTCTCCCGGATCTGCCAGTGGTTCGGACAATAACTTCTTGTTGAATTACAAGAATTCTTTTTGGAATGTGACTAGCGTCATAGATTGTCGACTAGCACTAAATTTTGTCCATAGTTGGAAATTCTTCTGCACCGTCACCCCCGTACATATCAATCAACAGGGGACTAAACTTCAAGATGTAGGTCAGGGGAAGACTATTCTTTCTCCTGAAGCCTTTTACTAGTTGGTCTGCATTAGACCTTCCCACCTGCTGTACAGAAGTGAGGACCACTGCTACTTGGAGCCTTATCTGCCTAGCCGTTTTGCCAGGCAATTTGGGTATGATCAGTTGCACGTAGGAAATCCCATCACCAGCTTCAAATTCAAAGGTGGGCTTATTGATGGAGCTAGAGGATGGCGGTATTTCATCATGGGTTGTACTGGAGCAACCTTTGCTGTGCCTGTCATGCCCCAATCTCCCGTAAGCTCAAATGTCCTTGCTGAACGTGAATCACCATGTTGCAGCTCTCCCGCAGGACAATCGTTCTCATCGGGACGTGATACCGTACGAGCCTGGAGTTGCGCTCGTACAAGGCGATGTTGTCAAACACCAAAGTTATCATCGAAACGACCAAGTTACAGCGGAAGTCATTGTATTGTGTACCAAGCACACATCAGAGTAATACGCAGCGAAGCTCTCGATAGGTTCCAAATAAAATATCCCGAAGGCAATGCGACGAAGGCGATGCCACGAAGGCGATGAAATACTCTTGCTCTTTTCTCTAGCCCACAAAGGTACTTACAGTTCATACATCATGTCTCGTATATCCAAGCAGCGCCACTACGCCTGCGTACCTAAAATATTGCCCACAAACGTGGGTCAGTACACAGCCGTACTGGTGAGCAGGGTAACCCACTCGTCTAAGCCGACACTAAGTAAATTAGTAAATGCAAACAGTTATATGGTGATCTTTCTAGTTGAATCCTAGATTCATTTCATGGCATATGAATGACATGTTAAGGAAAGCTGTAAAGCAGTTTAAGCATGCAAGCATTCAACTCAATCCAAACGACAAGCAATATATAACCAACTCGAGAGATTCTAGCATGCAACCCGTCCTACTTAAGCCATCGCTTGCACGATAACTTATCGAACCATCAACCAAGCCTCAAATATCCATCCTCAACTAAAGTTTATATTCCAATCTCAAAGTGCACACTCTTGCCGAGGCAAGGTGGCCGCGCCTACACAAAACACAAATCAACCAAAGTAAAGCAAACCAACTCTTATTTATATGAAGTCACTAGCAAAGCCATAAAGGACATTGATCGGACCAAGATCAATAGGGCAGTCCTACCCGATCCAGGGCTGGGCAGCTACTCCCTCCTGGTGGTATCGGACTACCAGCACCGCGCCCAAGACGTGATATCCAATTGTCTCCTCCATGGCCGAATGGTCCCGGTGCTCCGGAGTCCATCCCGTTCGAGGAAACGAAACCCTGTGCAATACAGGTTATCCGTGACATGCAGACACCAAGTAGGTATGACGAGAGGATCGAACGTTATTGTCCCACCAAATCCTAAACTCGTTCAACCAATATCCAACCAAAAGCATCCATAACCATTCTTCCAACATATCCAACCAAGGATTCCAAAACCAAACCTCAACATATAGCCCAAGGCACCAAAATATCAAGTTATGCCCATAGGCACAATGCCTCTTCTCAATACAGTGTTTCAAATTGGGTGCAACATCCCAACTCAGAACAAACCCATGGCATAATGCCCCAACAGTGGCATAATGCCCCATCAAGCGGCACAATACCCTCGCAGATGCAGTTGTTCGGTTTCGAACCAAACTGCTTGCTTTGCAAGACAAAGCGACCAAGTGATACTCGTGCACAGATGCACGCTCGCTCGCCCGAATTACCGTTATTCCTAACGCCTCAATGTATCATTCCAACATATTCAAGCATAATCCCAATTATTCAACCGACTGCCTCAAATGTAATAATCCAACTCTAGCTCCAACTATCCAACCCGTAAATCAATTCAAGCCACAATCCTATCCAAGCAAACGATATACACTCTATGCACGCCTCAGTGTAGTGATTCCCAATGTTTCAGCCCAAGTGTTCAAGCATTTTACGTGTTTTCCATATTATTAGGCATGCAGGAGTAGAGAAGAAGGGAAAGAGCCCACTCACAATGTTTGATCCCGTTAAGCATCATGTCCTGCCGATACGGCCAATCCTTTGAACCCGTGGTCCGATGCAAGCGTGATATACTCAAATGGTATTACCGTGCGAGCAGGCCGTGCTCTCCAAATCATCCGACCGATCCGACTAAGGAAGACGGCATTATCGCTCCCATCCAGCTATCTCAGTACTGTTCTGAACGAACACCTGATTCCCATCGAACTCCGCTAGCCATCTGCACATGAAATCAACTAAATCAATACTTCTTTCCAAAATCCAACAAATCAAATATAACCAGCATTTGTTTTATTCAATCTGACTCAGCGTAACGTACTGTGCGATTGTGGGGCGTTACAGTGCCCGCGACTTCTCTCTCCATGGAGTTGCACATTCTTCATTCATACGCACAGTTTTATGTGTCCATCAATACCTTCCATCGTGATTTTGATGCACATGAAAGTTTTAGAATTCTTTCCCATAAGTCCACTGGAAGAGAGGAGATACCATCTGTCTCCTCTGATGAAGGTGATGAAGCTACTGGTGCAGATAATTTTTTTGTTGATTTTACCGAGAGGCGTAATAGCTCCGCCAGCAGAGCCTCTCATTATTTCCAATAAACGAAAGGCTTCTACTCTGAAAGAGCCTTCCCCCCGCAAGAAGAAGAAGACTACCAGAGGTCCTAAAAAGACTTCCACCAAGGGGGCCTCTTCCAGGAGTGAGCCTATTGTTTCCCCTGTTGGGGATGATTTTTTGATTAGGGGCCCTTCGCCTTTTAGAGAGGGAGCCTCCACAGTTCCAGCTGAAAGTGCTGGAGATTTTTTGTCCACGACTGCTGCTGCTACCACCGTTACTGGTAGTACTTCTAGATCATCTTCGAGGCCGAGCTTAATAAGAGTCAGTATACCTTTACCAAGACAAATAATGGGACTAGTCCCTCCTTCGTCTGTAAGTATTTCATGCAAGATTCCACCCGATGAACCTCGAGTAGATCTGGGTGATGACTGGGATGATGAACCTCAAGCGTCAGTTGATGTACCCTCTTCTCCAGGTATAAAACCTTGTTTAGCATCATTAAGAAATGATTTAGCTATACAGGTTGCAAACGCAGTATACATACCATCGGCCATGGGTAAATGTTGTCTTCACGCTTTTTTCAGGAAGATTTAACATCAAATTGATATTAACTTTCTCTTATCTTAGTTTCAGGCGAAGACATTTCTGGGGAGGGCGGAGCTGAAACAACCTCTGATTTTGTTGCGGATCCAGTTAATAAAACGACGGAGACCATCGTCGAAGAAGCATACCTTGAAGCCGTTGATCTTTCATCCGCAACATTCTCAGATATAATCTCGCCAGTAGCAGTTCAAATAATATCAGAGGAGGATGAACCCACTACCTTGACTGTGTCTCCTTCGTCGAGCCTGCCAGCAACTTTAACTGTTGTTGGTGTCTCTTCTTTTGTCGCGCCATCTATTAAAGCAACGACTGTGGCAACATCCTCTGCAGTCATTCCAGAAAGAAGATTTACCGATATTACGGTCACTCCCAGCGTACATTCGATCTTTGCTATGCTAGTTGAACAATACACTAGCATATTCTACCTCACTTTGAAAGAATTAATATCCGTGGTGCTGGAGAAGAATCTAGGCTTTGATGCTCTGAAGACATCCTCCAAGCTCACTATAGCGTCGATTAGAAATTTTAATGACGCTGAAAGAGCTAATGCGCTAGAGCAAATGGTTAATGGTTTATAATAACCCATTAACGGATATTTGCAATTATCCCGAGGCAGCATCAATGACTTGGTTCAGGTTGAGTACGACTCACTAACTGCAGAATTTGCTCAGAAGACAGAAAATCTAAACAAATCCATCCAGGAATATCAACAAGAGATGGAGAAAGAGCAGGCAGTATTGGTGGAGAGTATTCCTCAGCTAGTTCAGTGTCGTACAGAATGTGAGGGATATTAAGTGAGGGTTCAAGAATTGGAAGCTGAACTTGCTCAAACCAGAGAGAGGATTCTCAAAGCATCGCTAGTTTGTGATATCTTGGATGGCCAAGTGAATACAGCTCAACAGAACTTGACCCGTGTGGGTGTCATTCATGCAAGTTTTGTTAATTCTCTATCCGAGCTATCCCTCTTGAGCAATGACGAAGCAAGGCTGGAATTGGCTCGCACCAACATCTTAAACTCCAGGAATGAAAGGATGGCTGCTTTGGCGCAACAGATCCGCGATTTAACTTCTCCTCAATAATGTACTTTTTTACTCCTTTTTGTAATTTGTTATTCCTAGAGATAATAAAGATATATTTTCTGACTTTGTGGACCCCTTACTTTAGAATATAAATGATGGGCTAAGATGAAAGTGCTATCAGAGGTAATATGGACATGATATACTTTCGGTAAGGTTTAGCTGAATATATCTATTCAGAGGTAATATGAACATGATAGAATATGATCCAACTAAATTTGTATACAAAATACTATCAGAGGTAATATGGACGTGATAGGTTTTGAAGTTTCAAATTAGTTAAACATATCTATTCAGAGGTCATAAGAACATGATAGAATATGATCCAACCAATCTTTGCACGTAGTATCATCAGAATGAGATCTTCATCATACTCCATTAAGCAAGAGAGATTAAGCATAGTAATTCTTCAGGAATTTGTCGTTGATAGGAGCCATTATCAAATCTCCATTAGGCTTGGCTAATCTATAAGCGCCATTCGAAAATGTTGTTTCAATCATATAAGGGCCCTCCCATTTGGGCTGGAATTTGCCCTTACTTTTGTGCGTAATGATCATTGGCCTCTTCACAGCTAAAACTAGCTCACCAACTTTGAGCACTCTTTCTTTCACTTTTTGATTAAAAGCTCTGGATATGCGTGCTTGGTAGAACTCGATGCACTGTTGAGCTTGAAGGCGTTTCTCGTCTAACCCTTCTAGTTCTTGAAGTCTTAAACGATCATTATTTTCCTAAGGTAGCCTATTAGCCACTGCTATTCTAAGTGATGGAATTTGAATTTCAATTGGGAGAACTGCTTCACACCCATAAACTAATGAAAATGGGGTACAATCCGTTGGTGTTCGTACCGTTGTGCGATATACCCACAGACATTCTCCCAACTTCTTGTTCCAATCTTTTTTGTTCGAAGAGACAAACTTCTTCAAGAGTTTGATGATAGTTTTGTTGAAGGCTTTCGCCAAACCATTAGCAGCAGGATTAATAGGACCAATGATATCCATATCCCATGCTTCCGTCAAGCAGTGATGGCCAATATAAACCGATGTCCTCTAGAAGATAAAGGATGAATAGGACCAATGATATCCATACCCCATGCTTTAAAGGGCCATGATGCAATAGTAGGATGTAAACACTCAGAAGGTTGATGTATGAAATCTGTATGAACCTGACATGCTTTGCATTTTTTTGTATATTCTACGGCATCTGCAATCATGGTAGGCCAGTAGTAGCCCATCCTCCTGATACGATCCTGTAACTTAGGACCGGGTTGATGTGCTCCACATACTCCATCATGAGCTTCTCGGATAACCCGTTTTGCATCATCATCCGAGGGACATCGTAACAATAGTCCATCATACGTTCGGCGATATAGACTTTGTGAAGAAGCATCAAAATAGAAACGTAATGATCGTCTTTTGATATATACTGCTTCTTTAGGATCCTCTGGTAAGATTCTATATGACACAAACTCTATAAAGGGACTTCTCCAATCTCTCTTAGGAGGAACCGTGTTTATAGCATAGCTACGTTCTATGTGAAAATTATTTTTCACACAAAATAAATCTCTCTTAAGAAGGATCACCGAATTCTGCCTTCTTATAAGAATAGCTAGATCTGCAGCTAGACTGGCCAGAGCATCAGCTTCCAAATTTTGAGATCGAGGAACATGTTCTAATAAGAATCCTTTAAAAGACATTGCTATCTCGATCATTGTTTGGTGATAAGGAATGAGATCTGGATTACGAACTTCATATATTCGTCTGACCAGATTGACGATCAGCTGAGAATCACCAAAAGCTTCCAAATATTCAACATCCAATTCCTTAGCCACTTGAAGCCAGATAAGTAGAACATTATACTCTGCCACGTTATTATAGCATGGTTCACTAAGAGAATATGCTCGATAAATGACAAGTTTATCAGGAGTTACCAGAATAATTCCTACTCCTGAAACCACGTTTCCCTTGGGACCAGTTCTGGACGCACCATCAAAGAATAGCTGTCATGTATCACCTTCCATTGCCGAATTACATTCTGCAACTTCGTCGGAAATGTCCTCGTATAATTTGGAGATTTTTGGAATTGGATGAGCAGCTAAGAAATCAGCCAAGGCTTGACCTTTCATGGACTTCTGAGGGACGTACACCATATCATACGGTGTCAATAGCATTGCCCAAGTCACGAGTCGTGAATTAAGAAAACTTGGCTTATTCATCAATACCCGAAGTGGATTGATTCTGGAGATGATATGAATAGTTTGGCCCGTCACGTAATGTCGCATCTTCTGAATGGCAAACATTAGGGCCAAGCATTCTTTTTCCACTGGGTTATACCTGTATTCTGCTCCGACCATCATCCTGCTTAGATAGTATATAGCCTGTTCATGACCCTCATTATTCTTCTGTGCGAGGAGATCCCCTAAAGAATGATCCATTGCTCGAACATACAACAAAAATGGTCTTCCTATGACAGGAGGCACCAGAACTGGAGGATTAGTAAGATAGCGTTTGATGTCATTAAATGCTTGTTGACAGGCTTTATCCCATACAAATGACACACCTTTCTTCATTAGACGAGAAAAAGGTTGACATCTTCCAGAGAGGTTGGATATGAATCTCCTGATATAAGCTAGATGACCTTGAAATCCCCTAAGTTCTCTTAGATTATGGGACGGTCGCATTTCTAGGATAGCCTTTACTTTATCAGGGTCAACTTGAATGCCTTTAGCGGTAATAACAAATCCCAGAAATTTGCCACTGGATACACCAAGAAAGGACTTTGTAGGGTTTATTTTGAGTTGATGTTGGCGCATCAAATCAAATATTGTCTTCAAGTCTTGGATGTGATTATCCTTGAGGTGGCTTTTGACAGCAATATCGTCTACGTAATATTCCACCGTTTTGCGTAAATGCTCATGGAATATGTTACTCATAGCTCATTGATATGTGGCCCCGACATTCTTCAATCCAAAAGGCATGACTGTATAGGAATATACCCCCAATGGTGTACGAAAGGTAGTATGCTTCTCATCTTCAGGATTCATCTTAATTTGGTTATATCCTAAAAATTTGTCCATGAAAGACATGCGCTCAAAACCGCACGTGTTATCGATCATGACGTCTGTAATGGGAAGAGGGAACTCATCTTTAAGGCAACCCGCATTTAGATCTCGGAAGTCGATGCAAATACAAACTTTTCTTTTTTTTTTTCATAACCGAGACAATATGAGCGACCCAATCAGGATGTTGTTCTTTCCGGATGAACCCACAGGCTATTAGTTTCTTGATTTCAGTTTCAATGGCATCCATCATATCTGGGCAGAACCGACGTTGGTGTTGCTTTACAGGCTTTGAATTGGACAATATATTGAGTTTATGGGTAGCCACTTTTGGATCAAGACCTGGCATATCCTCATAATTCCAAGCAAAGACGTCTATATATTCTTTAATCAGCTGGATCATTTCTTCTCTTTCTTCTTCAGAAAGATTGTTACTGATAAATATCGGCTTTGGTGAAAATTCATCCCCAACATTGACTTGGATAACCTTATCTTCAGTGGGTGGTTCTTTTTGTTCGAACCGGAGTTCCCATTGTGTATCCATTTGCTGTGCCCATGATTCATTTTCAAATGGTTCAGATTCTTGTTCCTCTATTTCAAGGGAATCTGTCAACACCATATTTACTGATGATGCCCGTTCGAGTTCATCATCGGAATCGGAGGACGACAAATCATCTTGAGAAGAGAAAATAGTCTCCTCACTTGACTCAGAGTTGTTTGAAGTTGCAAGAGATGTGGTATACCCTATGTAAACTCCCTCGACCAGATTTTAGTAATTTAGAATTAGTTTAGATTAATTAGAATTATAGCAACTTTTTAAATTTTTTTTTTTTATATAATCTATTGATTATGCACCTGTTCATTACACAATTAATTAGGGCATCCCACTAGCTGTTAAACCCTAAACAAATTTCACATACCTGCCCTAGACTTGTTAGACTACATTTTCTGTATTTTGTGCAACTTCCAGAAACCTTGTTTGATGCTTCATTTTAGTCGTACAAATATCGTTACAAACGTACGTATTTATTTCCTATTTAATTTTCTGCTCTTTACCCATCTCTGTACCCTAGAGATTTGAGGACCAGTAGGCACCTATTTTGCCCAAACAAAAATACGATAATATTCTAGACTGAATATACTACAATTAGTGTATTGACACCGCAGAAAAATTATGACCCTAATAGCCTCTAAATAATTAGTGAACACCGTGCGCAGTATTTATTAAATAATAAATACGAGGATCTGTATCACCCAGAAATCAGACCCTGACTCTGCCCAGGCTCACCCCACACTGTCCAAAACATTTTTCCCAGCTTTTTCCCCCATTTTTGTACAATTTAGTAATTCGGGGAATCAGTAATTAAAATCAGGTAA
>JAYESA010001994.1:0-31797 GCA_036927795.1 Iris macrosiphon
TTTCAGGGACTCTTCCTCAGGTACATTCTTGAAGAGAGCAAATTGTCACGTAAAAAAGAATGAAAATCCAATTAGTAAGGACCGTCCCTTTGTTTACAGATGCAAAGTGATGACCTTGGCCTCGATCAACTCCTGAATTTTCTTTTTTAGCACATAGCATGCCTTTGTGGGGTGATGAGTGTACTGATAAAAGAGACAATAATCTGGGTCATCAACTTTGCCAGCCCTCTCAGGATGTCTGATGTTGGGTAGCTGAAGCTTGCGTTCCTTCATCAACATATTGAAGATTTCAATGATGTCATCTTCATTGAAGGAGAAAGTCCCTTTTGGTCTTCGGGCTCCTGATGCCTGAATTTTATGGTTTTTTTGGAAGATCGTCGTCATTGCATCATCTTTGGATCTTGAGGGAATTCTTTACGAGGATGTCTAAGTACAATTTATTTAATCTTGGTAAATATTGCTACAGGTGTCTGATCTGCAGTCGATCACTTTAGCCCTTGGACCACACGATGTTGAAGAAGTGCCATGGAAGACAGAAAAAACTTCGAAGGTTGCTAAAGAGGGTGGATGCTCGATGCCAAAGTCGTCGATCCCTTCTCTTTGCCTGAGCTCTGAATTCTACTCTCTCTCCCTCTCTCTCTCTTGACCGTTTGACCTTCGATATTTGAGACCGTTGGATCTGATACTGGATTTCTTGATCAATCTTTCGACATCTTTTCTTTCATCTTTCGACCGTTAGGGGAACTGAAGCCTGCTCATGACCCTTGTCTTCGTGTTTCTGGATCAAAAATTCATACAAGTCAGGAGTCTTTATAGAAGTAGAAGATGATGTCTTGTTCCTTCTGTTCACATCAGGGGGCATGCGGATGTTGGGAACCATAGTTTTCCCTGTGCCACCTATATACAACAGGTTGGCCATCTGGGTGGCGGATAATTCCCGAGGAGGGTGTCTTCCCGCAAGTTGAGACTTCTTTACGTTGAGTGGCTTCTCCTGACGTAATTTGGAGCTCTGCTCTGGTTGGCGTAAAGCTGAGGAGGTCCTCAGCCGGCCATCAGCTTGTCGCATAATTCGGAGGGCAGGCATATTATTCCCTTGCTGGCGTAAAGGCCGAAAAGTTGAGTAGTCCGCCGCTTGCTTTCCCTTGCATAGATTGCAGGGATCATCTGCTTTTCCGTGGAAGACAGATACATTTTTATGTGCGGAGCGCGTTTGTGATTCCTGATTTGGCGCAGAGGCATCATCAAAAAATTTGTCTATTCCGCCAGGGACGGGAGACTAACATTTACGCGCAGAGCGCGGAGTAGGCTTCTGGACTAGCGCTGAGGCATTGTCAGAAGTTTCGTCTGTTCCGCCAGGGACGGGAGACTAAAATTTATGCACAGAGCGCAGAGTATACTTCGAAGTTAGCGCTGAGGCATTGCTAGAAGTTTTGTCGGCCCTGCCAGAGACAGGCGACTGAATTTTATGAGCAAGGCGCGGATTATACTTCTGGGTTAGTGCTGAGGCATTGCCAGAAGTTTTGTCGGCCCTGCTAGAGACAGGCGACTGAATTTTATGCGTAAGGCGCGGAGGGAGCAATGCTACAACCTCATTGGTCGGAGAGATCGGAGAGATCGGAGAGTCCATAGGAATGGTAGAGGATGTCTTGGGCATCCAGACCTTACGCAGCTTCCTGTTGCTTTGGACGAAGAGGGAGTGAGAGCTACCCCCTGCTCGAAGCATGTCTTCGTAGGCAGACTGGTCGAACTGGACGACCAGTGTCTTCTTCACGGATCCCATGGATACCGCATCGTGTAGAGCAATAGCTTCCTCATCAGAAGAGAAAGATATCCCCAGCAGAGTTGCCATCTTGTTTAGGATAATGAACGGAAAAGATTGATAATATGGAAAACGAGGTCTTATACGAAAACCCGTCCTTCTTTTATGTTTACAAACAAGATTGTATAATTCAATCCTATACGAGGATGACTAAGTATAATTTATTTAATCTGGGTAAATATTGCTATAGGTGTCTGATCTGCAGTCGATCACTTTAGTCCTTGGACCACACGATGTTGAAGAAGTGCCGTGGAAGACAGAAATCAACTTCGAAGGTTGCTAAAGAGGGTGGATGCTCGATGCCAAAGTCGTCGATCCCTTCTCTTTACCTGAGCTCTGGATTCTACTCTCTCATTCTCTCTCTTGACCGTTTGACCTTCGATCTTTGCGACCGTTGGATCTGATACTGGATTTCTTGATCAATCTTCCGACCTCTTTTCTCCAATTTTTTGACCTTTTTTCTCGTTGATAGAGGTCTCTATTTATAGAGTTTTTAGTGACAGTGACCACTCAGTCGGCGTAGAAACCGAGTAGTAAAAAGTACATCACCCTTTTACACGACGGTTTAAAATAACCAATGCCTGCGTATAGATGACCCTTTGAGTGTGCATGTGACACGCGTCCAACTAAGGGACAGAACGCGTATATCTGCTGCGAAGATCACGGCGTAGAAGCCACGTAGGTAGTTATCCCATGTGTAAAAGAGGTTGGTGTAGAAGCCAATGACTGTCACCATGGCATAGAAGCCAAGTAGGCATAGAAGCCGAGTAAGCGTAGAAGCCAAGTAGGCATAGAAGTCGAGTAGGCGTAGAAGCCGAGTGGGCATAGAAGCCGAGTAGGCGTAGAAGCCGAGTGGTCGTAGAGGCCGAGTGGGCATAGAAGCCGAGTGGGCATAAAAGCCGAGCAGGCGTAGAAGCCGAGTGGACATAGAAGCCGAGTAGGCGTAGAAGCCGAGTAGGCGTAGAAGCCGAGTGGTCGTAGAGGCCGAGTGGGCATAGAAGCCGAGTGGGCATAGAAGCCGAGCAGGCGTAGAAGCCGAGTGGTCATAGAGGCCGAGTGGGCATAGAAGCCGAGTGGGCGTAGAAGACGAGACGATGTAGACGTTTTAGCCGAAATTACGGCTCTTGGAGATGTAATCAAATCTCTTACATTAAATACAGAGATCTGCCCCCATCCTGCGCATTAAATGCAAAGGCTTGTCTTTAAGATTTGCCATTATTCTGCACATTAAATGCAGATACACGCCTCAAATCCTGTACGACGAGTGACTGCTGATGTGGCGGTCTATTCGCCTTTTCGGAGCGTAAGAAGCTCATGTTTGCCAGTGTAGAACTGGGTAGCGTATTCCCTTATATGCGTAAGAGTAGTTTACGCAGAGAAAATGCCACTAAATGATGGTTCGGTGACATTTAATCAAATCTCCTGTATTAAATGCGAAGATCCGCCATTATCCTGCTCATTAAAAGCATAGACGTATTTTGAAGGCCTGCCACCCTTCTGTGCATTAAGTGCAGAGACGTGCCTCGGGCATCTGTCAATATTCGGTACTTTAAATGCTGAGACGTGTCTCAAAAAACTGTCACCGCTCTGCGCATTAAATGCAGAGACGCACCTCGAGCCCTGTACGAAGTACAACTTTTGACGTGGCAGGCTGTTTGTCTTCTGCGGAGCGTAAACAACTCATATCTGCCTGTGTAAAACTAGGCAGCGTATTCCTACGTATGTGTAAAAGTGTTTTACGCAAAGGAAATGGCAGTAAATGACAGCCTGGGTTGCAGTGCCGCGCCATCATTATACCCGTCGCCTGGGTAGTCGTTCAGTACTCTTTGTCAGGAGGCCAGACGTCAGGTTCATTGCATGATCTGACAGGTTCATTTTGAAGAACACGAAGCGTTCCTCGTACACTTCAATGCTGCATTGAAAGTGGATGAGTTTTGCGCCATAAAGGCGATGAAGCACCTCTTTTACGCTGAAATAGCCTAGGTACATCGCATTACGCGGATGGTCCTTGAGCCTATATTTTTATGCTGTGCTCAGCGAAAAAGCTCTGTTGCACGTTTGATGGCTCTGAGGTCCTCTGTTTACGCTGCCCTGTATCAAGATGCTGCGTATAGCTATCCAGCGTATTTTTCATGCTTCTACAATGACTACCCCTGAGCAGATGCCGCTTCCGACAAAAAGTTAGGCTTATATATATATATATATATATATATATATATATATATATATATGAGCAGCCTACTAGCATTCTTCGGAGTGTTGGTATTTATTTAGCCAAAGACGTGTTCGATGGGATGTTATGACAGTTATCTATTCCTACGCCTACCTATACGTGCCAAAGTTGTCCTCAAATTTAATTCACATAGATGGTTAGATTATCCTATTTATTTTGCATATTATTTATATTTTGACATGTACCATTTGTATCTTCTTACGTCCCACTGATGACCTGGTCCCCTGCCAGGTTAGTTAAGTTGGACACATAAATCTTCTGCTGGATGGTTGATGAGTGTTCATTTCCTTACAAGTATTATCCTTTCCTGTATATATATATGCTTTGCCTTGTTATTTGTATATGCTTTTTTTGTAGACTCATGCTATTTACTTTAAGTCTATTCAGAAAGTATGATTATTAGGCTGCAGACTACTAGTCATATTTACCTTTCTTTTATTCCTGTCATATGGATTGAGATATAGATAGTTGATAGATATAGATAATTAGCTTCATCACTTGACCAGGGACAATGTAAGTGCACTTTGTTAGGTCCATTAAATTAAGAAATCCTATGGAGTCATACCAGCTGGCCATTACCACGTGTCTGGTCCCACATGTTTTGGGACTAGGACGTGACATTGAGACTGATATGTGTTCTCTTTATGCAGGTTTAACCACCCTTTGCGGTGGCCATGATGGAGTATGGAAGGATATCATAGAACCCGTCATTCAAAAAGAATGCTAACCTTACACGATAATTTTTTTTCCAAGAACTGATCCAGGAGATGAGGATGAACATCTTGTATCATACGTGGAACTGTCACTATTTATGTAGCATTCTAGCTACTTTTCTCCCCTTTGTGTAGCTTGCTACCAGCTGGGGGCCTGCGGTATCGATGACAGGATTTGGATTAATTGTCATTCCTATCTTCGATCTCCTACATGGTTGTAGAGCGCCTGCTCATGCTCCTCTCTTGCTATCCATCTGTATGGATTCTTTTCCTATATTGAGATTTACACTGTGGAGAGATAATCCAAAAAGCATTGAGCCCTACTGCTGGATCTACTTGTGTCGGTAGTAACAACAGCACAAAGGGGCGCTTATAATAGAAAAGGATCGCATCAGCGAGACTTCATAAAAAATCCTTAAAATGGGTTTCCATCATATGTACTCATGACCTTGAATACTAATAAAAGATAGATTTACATCATATGTACTCATGATCTCGAATGTTAATCAATAAAGTCTCTTATTTTCTAGAATTTTCTTTGTATTTGTCTTATTGCATGATGTTGACTTTGGATATTGTGCTAGAGGTAATATGGACATAGCACAACATTGTAGTTTGTTAAGGACGTCCCACTGAGGGATTTTTTGGTGGACCTTATTACCTTTTGCGCACTTGGGTCCAAGTATAAGTTCGAGACAAGCCCTGCCAGAGGTGATATAGACGTGACATATTTTATGTACTTAATGCCGCTGGTGTACTTAGAGTTAAGTATGGAAGATAAGTTTAGATAACGATCGATATCAGAGGTATCATGAACGTGACAATCTATAGTCAAATAGAGAGGTTTGTTTCGAGGTAAAAAGGACATGGCAAACTCTACTATGGATGATGTGAGGACGATAGCTAAGAGGTCACGTGGACGTGAACTAATCGATAGTCATATCGAGAGGTTAGGTATGATCCTGGTATTTTTATGGAAGAAAAAAGAAATGAGCCAGAGGTAATATGGACATGGTTGTTTCCTTTGGATGGAGAAATAGGCAGCTCATAGTTCCGAGGTAATATGGACGTAAACTGTTTGCTTTTGTTGAAGACATCCCACTAGGAAATCTTTGATAAACCTATTACTTCTTGCGCACTAGAGTAAAAGTAATAAGTTTGAAACGAAACCTTATTAGAGGTGATACGGACGTGATATATTTTATGGACCCATTACTTCTATCTCACCTGAGTGCAAGTAATAGATTCGAGACAAGTCCTGTCAGAGATGATATAGACTTGGAAGATTTTATGGACTTAATACCGCTGGTGTGCTTAGAGTGAAGTATGGGTGATAAATTTAGATGACGTCCGATATCAAAGGTAATATGGAAGTGATAATCGATAGTCAAGTAGGAAGGTTTTCTCAGAGGTAATAAGGACATGGTAAACTCTACTGGGGAGGATGTGAGGATGATAACTCAGAGGTAACGTGGACGTGAGCTAATTGATAGTCATACCGAGAGGTTATGTACAATCCTGATATTTTTGTGGGAGAAAAAGGAAACGAGCCAGAGATAATATGGATATGGCTATTTTCTTTGGATAAATAGGCAGCTCATAGTTCAGAGATAATATGGACGTGAACTGTTTACTTTTGTTGAGGATATCCTACTGGGGGATATTTGGTAGACTTATTATTTCTTGCTCACTGGAGTGCAAGTAATAAGTTTAAAATAAAACCCTATCAGAGTTAATATAGATGTGATAGGTTTTGTGGACCCATTACTTCTTGCGCACTTGAGTGCAAGTAATAGATTCGAGACAAGCCCTGCTAGAGGTAATTTGGACGTGGCAGGTTTTTTTAACTTTAACACCGCTGACGTATTTAGAGTTAAGTACGATTGATAAGTTTAGATGACAATTGATGTCAGAGATATTATGGACATGACAATTGATAGTCATACATAGAGGTTTGCTCAGAGGTAATATGGACATGGCAAACCCTGTTGGGTATAATCGTTAGGACAATAGTTCAGAGGTGACGTGGATGTGAACGAATGCCTAAAGGAACTGATCATGAGTGGTCTACCCAAAAGTGTGGATAGACCTGAAGTTGGCTCCGCTAGAGAGCTTTTTGAGGCTATCTGTTGCGTATTCAGGATTCTTCATTACAGACAATGGTTTTTATTAAACTTTTGTGGAAAGGAAGTGCATATTGTGCTTACATACTTGCTGGAGATGAACAACGAAGAACGTATATTTTACATTTTGGTTGTCCAGCAGATAGTAAAAGGAGTACAAGTCTAGCTTAGACATAGTACTTTTTAAGGAAGTTGTCGTTGATAGGCATCATGAGCAAGTAGTCATTGGATTTTGTGAGCCGGTAGGTGCTGTTGGAGAAACATAGTTCACAATAAATGAACTCTCCTATTTAGGTTAGAATTTACTGGTCGTCTTGTGGGTCATAACCATTGGTCTTCTTACTGTTAAGACGAGGTTATTTAGGATAATAAACGAGAAAAGATTTGATGAATGCGAAAAATGAGGTCTTGTGCGAAGACCCGCCCTTCTGTTATGTTTACAAATAAGATTGTACAAATTTGATCCTACACGATGATGTCTAAGTACAATTTATTTAATCTGGGTGAATATTGCTATAGGTGTCTGATCTGCAGTCGATCACTTTAGCCCTTGGACTACACGATGTTGAAGAAGTGCCGTGGAAGACAGGTAGCAGCTTCGAAGGTTGCTAAAGAGGGTGGATGCCCGATGCCATAGTCGTCGATCCCTTCTCTTTGCCTGAGCTCTGGATTCTCCTCTCTCTCAATCTCTCTCGACCGTTGGATCTGGTACTAGATCTCTTGATCAGTTTTTAGACCTAACTTCTTCGACCCTCCAATTTGTCCACCTTGTTCCTCATTGATAGAGGTCTTTATTTATAGAGGTTTAGTAACAGTGACCACACAGTCGACGTAGAAATCGAGTAGTGGAATGTACAGCACCCTTTTATACGACGGTTTAAAATAACCAATGCCTGCGTATAAATGACCTTTTGAGTGAGCATGTGATGCACGTCCAACTAAAGGACAGAACGCGTATATCTGTTACAAAGATCACGGCACAAAAGCTATGTAGGTAGTTATCCCTTGTGTAGAATAGGTTGGCGTAGAAGCCAAATGACTGTCACCATGGCATAGAAGCCAAGTAGGCATAGAAATCGAGTAGGAATAGAAGCCAAGTAGGCATAGAAGACGAGCAGGCGTAGAAGCCGAGTGGTCATAGAAGCCGAGTGGGCAGAGAAGTCGAGCAGGCGTAGAAGCCGAGTGGGCATAGAAGCCGAGCAGGCGTAGAAGTCGAGTGGGCATAGAAGCCGAGCAGGCATAGAAGCCGAGACGATATGGACGTTTTAGCCGGAATTACGGCTCTTGGGGATATAATCAAATCTCTTGCATTAAATACAGAGATCTGCCCCCATCCTGTGCATTAAATGCAAAGGCCTGTCTTTAAGATTTGCCATCATTCTGCTCATTAAATGCAGATACGCACCTCGAATCCTGTACGAAGAGTGACGGCTGAGGTGGCGGTCTGTTTGCCTTCTGCGGAGCGTAAGAAGCTCACGTCTGCCTGTGTAAAACTGGACACCGTATTCCCTTATATGCGTAAGAGTAGTTTACGCAAAGGGGATGCCACTAAACGACGGTTCGGTGACATTTAATCAAATCTCCTGCATTAAATACGAAGATCCGCTATTATCCTGCTCATTAAATGAGGAGGCGTGGTTTGAAGGTCTGCTAACCTTCTGTGCCTCAAGTGCAGAGACGTGCCTCGGGCATCTATCAGTATTCGGTTCTTTAAATGCAGAGACGTGCCTTGAGAAACTGTCACCGCTCTGTGCATAAAATACAGAGATATTCCTCGAGCCCTGTACGAAGTGCAGCTTTTGACGTGGCAGGCTGTTTGTCTTTTGCGGAGCGTAAACAGCTCACATCCGCCTGTGTAAAACTAGGCAGCGTATTCCTTCGTATGTGTAAAAGTGGTTTACGTAAAGGAAATGGCAGTATATGACAGCCTGGGTTGCAGTGCCGCGCCATCATCATACCCGTCGCCTGGGTAGTCGTGCAGTACTCTTTGTCAGGAGTGCAGACGTCGGGTTTATTGCATGCTCTGACAGGTTCATTTCGAAGAACACGAAGCGTTCCTCGTACACTTTAATATTGTATTGAAAGCGAATGGGTTTTATGCCATGAAGGCGATCTAGCACCTCTTTTACGCTGAAGCAGCCTGGTCACATTGCACTACGCGGATGGTCCTTGAGCTTATATTTTACGCTGTGCTCAGCGGAGAAGCTCTGTTGCAAGTTGATGGCTCTGAGGTCATCTTTTTATGCTGCCCTGTATGAACATGCTGCGTATAGCTATCCAGCATATTTTTCATGCTTCTACAAGACCCCCTTCAAAGCTTTTAAATTCCTCATAATTTGAAACGCTTTGAATGAAGCATGAACCGTTCCTCGTAACTCAAAATGCTCTGAGTGGATCCTGAAACGGTCAAGCCTGACATGTTCTTTCATGGCTGACTTTATGGCGAAGTTATTGGGGATCGGTGCTCTCTCTCGCCTATAAAAAGGCTGAGGAGTTCTCCTGTTCTTCCCACACTTCCTTCATCATACAGAGATGATGGCCGGAGTTCATCAGGTCGACTTGAGGAAGAAGGAGATCATGCTCTTCCAGCATGTAAGGAGCCAAAAAAGACTGCATTTTTGAGCAAATATCCTCTGCAACGATGGATCATGGAAGGATATCATAGCCTCCTTTGCTCGGGATAATCAGCGACTTTGTATGGTGGTTCTTCGGGAGAGAAGAAGGGTCGTGTTTGACCATGCAACTTGCAAGTGGTGCCTTCTCCCGTTACCTGTGGACGAGGGCAGGCAAACAGGCTGCTGTCCAGGATTGGGTTGGGTGAAAATACCTCAACTCGATCCGTCATGACGCTATCTGTAGGAAAGCAGAGTTACCCTGCTTTTCTTCTGTTGGTGTAACCTCCGATTTCCAATTTCCAAAATAATTAGATTTTAATTTATTTTAAAATATCAAGTTTTATAAAATATTTCTCCTTGAAAATTTTTATTTGATTTTGAACGATGTCTGATTTTAGAAGGTAATTTAAAAATCTTTATAAAAATCATTTTTTCTAAATGACCATGTATTACAAAATAAATAAATAAATAATAATATATATTTCTAGTTTCAAATATTTATTGGCTTGAGTCATAAAATTATTGTTTTGACTAAATAGTTATTTAAAAGACTAGTTGATAAAATAAAATAGATTTTTATTGGGATAGTAAATAAATGAATTACATACTTCCTAATATTTTGAAAAATGAGTTTAATTAGTAGCTAATCAAAGGCTTCTTAAAAACATTTTTTCTTAAATTTCTTTTCTATTTAATTTATCGTTTTCCGTCTCCCATTCACGCCCCATTCTTCCCACATGAAAAGCCCCTTTATATTTAATTCTGGGCCATTCATCATTGGGCCAACCCGCAACCCTTTATCCCATACCCTTCTCCCTATTTAAGTTCTCCTTCTCACAACTCCCTAGAAACCCTAATCTCCTAATTATTAGCTAGCCTCCACAATTCCCAAGCCAACAAGCCATCACCATCATCTTGTGTGCTCGTGTCCGTGTGTCCAGCATCACCGTGTCAGCCGTGATGGCCTCGGGTCCGACCCCGGGTGTCCCACCGTATCCATTTCATTTCCTGTGTCCAGATTTACAGTTTACAACCAGCTTTTCTGTGTCCGACACACCCGGACACCACCTCCACATCCACCACTGTACACAGCATCACCCGTGTCCAACACCGGACACATCCACATTGCACCACCGCCGTGTCCAGCCCCGGACACGACCCCGACACACAGCACCCAAAACCCTAACCCTAGATCTAGCCGCCGGAGCCGACGTCGTCGAGCCCGCCGCTGAGCCGAGTCCGCTGCCTCGAAGCCGCTACTCTCGAGCCGCCGCCGCCGCTGGAACGAAGCCGCCGTCGCCGCCCTGTCGCCGCCGCTAGAACGAAGCCGCCGTCGCCGCCCTGTCGCTGCCCTGGGTCGAAGCCGCCGCCGGTGGCCGCCAGATCCGTCGAACGCCGTCCTCGAGCGCCGAGCCGCCTCCTCGAGCGCCGAGCCCGCCCCTAGAACGCCGCCGCCCCTCGGTGTCGACCACCGTCGATACAGACCGCCACCGCCTCGGCGAGCCCGCGCCGACGACCGGAGGACCCCAGGTGAGCTTCCCTCTTCCCTGCTTCGGTTCAGAGAGAATTGGGAAATGGATTAGTTAAGTTATATGTATTAGATTAATCAGATCAGTTGAATTAAGTTATAAGTAACTAGTTAATTATATTAGTTAGTTTGATTAATTATTTAATAATCAGTTAATTAAGTTAATTAATCAGTAAAGTTAGTTAATCAGTAAGTTAATCAATAGTTAATATGTTAGTTTAAGTTAATTGATTAATATAATTAGTAGTTAATTATAATTAATCAAGTAGTTTATCTATATTGGTTAATTGTTATTTTTGTTAATTAAATTACATAATCAGTTTAGTATATATAATTAGTATTTTATATAATTAGTTTAATTCATGAAAATAGTATATATAATTTGGTTATTTTATATAAATTGGTTATATTAATATGTAATTAGCTAGTTTATGTAATTAGTTATTTTTTTATGTAACAAATTAAAAGGGTTTTTGATATGTAAAAATAATAATAATTTTTGGTTACAGTATTAAATTAAAAATATAGTTTCAATAATCTAAATGAGTTCAAAAATTAGTTATTGGATCGGTGACCGATTTTACCATAAATGAAAAATATTGGCTTTTACATAAATTCTAGTTTTTATAAATAAACTTTTATTTGAAACTATTGTTCAAAATAAGTTCGAAATGATTTATATACGTAAATACGTATTTCTAGTATATGTAATCAAATTAGTATTTATATATATATATTTTTAAAAAAGGTATTTTAGCATATGTATGAGTATACATATATAATGTTCAACTAGTATAAATCAAATATGTATTTAAAAGATATATATATATATTGTAAATACATTTAAATTGGTGCGTGTATAAATATTGTAAGTATAATAAGTGTAATGTATATTATATACGTGTCCCTACTAGATGACCCTAGTTGACTAGTGCCCTGCCTGACATGGCCCTGAGACCAGTATTTTGACTGTGTTAGTATAGCATCTGATGCGAATGTGGTTTTGCTTGTGATATGTTTATAGGACTGTTGGTTTACCCAGGGGACACTCTGGAACAGGACCTCGGTATTCACCAGCTAAGGACCAAAGGCGAGTACATTCTCTGATTAGTTTCTAATTTATGATATCTCCTATGTTCACTGTATCTAGAGTAAATATCCATGATCTTGACACGATGGTTACACGGATTGGTATACACGGATCTCGTCATGAGATGTTATTCCGTATTCATGGTGTAGCTTGTACGAGACTTGTTTCCTTGATATCTTGTGCATGTACAGACACTAATTCCCGGGGAGATTTGCTACCTTCCTAGGGAATCCTGTGCCATAGCGTACCATGATTGGATCTACTATACCAGTCGGGGGTTTGGGGAGTACTTTAGTGTAGATATGTGATCATACCCAACTTTATATGTACCATAGCTCACCCCACATCTCACGTCGGGTGCGGCCTGACCATTTATATGCTCCATAGCTGTTACGTGTGATTAGCCTGATCTCTACATGCACCATAGCTAACCAACGGTTAGCCTGACTTTATATGAACCATAGCTAACCAACGGTTAGCCTGACTTTATATGAACCATAGCTAATCACATGTAACTAGCCTGATCAAGTTCCCAAGCCGATCACATGTTAAAGCTAGTACTCACACACTTAGTCATAGAATTCTCGCTCATGGACATATTGTTTCTTTTCCTGTATTTACTTACAGTATTTCTAGTACTTCTCTCATTGTACATTTCTCGTACTTATACATGCATCTGGTATGTTTCCATCTAGAACTGCTACATAGTTTATGTCATTTATATAGAACTGCTATTTAGAGATGTACTTTGCTCCTTCCTGACTGGAAAATATTTTTCCAGACTGTGACCTTAGTGGACTTGTTCTGACACTTGGAGATTGGTTGTTACTGATTACAGGTATGATTGTCTTATCATTAGTCTTGTGTTGTACTCTTTTGTTTCTTCAAATTCCTATCGTGCCGTAGTTGTGATTGAGTATGTTGGAAAATATTTTATAGTATTATCCGAGTCTCCTTATGGAGTTGGATACTAGCGTGAGATTGTTTAGATAATACTCGACCTAGACAGCGTTCTACCGCCGATGCTGCGGCGTAGGCTGGACGTACCCACGCTCTCGTGCCCCTAAACCGGGTGCGGGTCATGACACGTTTTTAGTGGTGGCCCATGCAGGTCAGACTTCGCGAGATGTGCGATGTCGTAGTAGTGTGGCATCTTTGTTATACTACTGCGTACCTGCTATTGAATATAGGACATAGGATACTAGGATGAGAGAGGATACTCAATCACAAATTCTTGAAAGATTTCCTGGGATGACCCCATGAGAATCTTGTTTCCAATTTAAATCTTTTTCCTTGTTTCCGTCCGCTCTCGCTTGTTGTTACTGAACTTGATTCTTGTTGAGCAGTTATTAAATTAAATTCTTGGTATCGATGTTGAGTTTGATTCTTGTTGACCAGTTATTAACTTAAAATCTTGGTATCGTTGTTGAGTTGATTTCAAATTGAGATGAATTTTTACGGACCAGAATTTATGGTATCATCTGATGACATATATTGATGAGGACAGTGAGGAAGGTAAAACGTCTACTTTGGTTATGGAACCTAGAATTTATCGCAGCCATATTAGCTGTCGTGACGAGAACGTAGGAACCTAACTTGGATGTACATGCCTTAGTTATGAGATTTAGAGTTTCTCGCAGCCATACCGGTTGGCGTGGCGAGGATTCTAGATGGCATGATTATAGGGTTGCATATCTAGTTACGGAACCTGTCGTTTATCGCATCTATGCTTACTGGCGTGGCGAGAATTTTGAGTGTCATGATTTCGGATAGACGTGTATGATTATCAGGTTGTATCCTAAATTGGTTCTTAAGATATCATCTCAAGACTTATCTATTTCTGTTATTCCAGGACTTTGTTCCACCGCTTCTTTCTTTACTAGCAGTAAAGATACCTTCTGTCCTCAATTCAGTCTTTGAGCTCCTATTCCTTGAGGATTTCTTGTTAAGTATGATAATTAGTGGCTTGTAATTTTGTTGTGTCTTGTATTAGTATTGACTGTGTTGCTAGTGAGTTGTAAGTGTTTCTTAGTTGGATATGTGAGCAGTAGGCTTTAATCTAGAGTTAGCCCTTAGTATAGTACCTTGTACCAATGACTCTAGGAGTAGTGTCATTAGAGACTGAGAGTTAAGGAGAGTATAGAGTATCAGTGATAGTTCTCAGAGTTAGCATCAGAGCCAATTACCCGTCCTGGATAATCATGATTATGTAATTGAGTGATCTATGTAAACGATTAAGTATCCGGGAATTGTGTTAAGGATTTATGGAGCATGATGTCCAATTGGATGATTGATATCGAAAATGTTAAAGGTAAAGAAATGTATATGTATAAAGGGTTTAATGAGATGTCATAAGTAGAGAAATATCAGGATTAGTAATGGAAGTTGTGAAGCGTATCACGGATTAGTTTAATAGGCTTTAAAGGATTGAAGGAAATACATATACAACCATCAAGATGAGGAACCATACACATACCCATGAGAGTAAAGAAACATGAGTGTTATAGAGGATACAGGTGATCATGAGTCTAATGAGCTTGATGAGATAATCCATTAATGCAGCTAGTGATATAATACCAAGAGTGCCGATGATTCTATATCAAGGATTATTGAAAATGGTGCTAATAACAGTAAGCACTCGGTGTGATGATAATTAGATGATATACCAGTTGACATAAATTGAAATTATGAAAGAAAACACAGTTGATGGTAACTTTGATCATTGGAGGTAATAGTGCAAGTGATTCGGGCAGTACAAATTTAGTACACAGTTCTAGACAATAGAGGTATTGAGTGCACCTTGAGTATCAGAGACCGTGAGCACTGATATGTACATTGAGGAGTTATAAATTAAAAGGTGGAAATGAATTTTAAATTTTTAGAATTTTTAAGGAGTTGAGATTTTATGTAATTAAAATATTGAGGATTTAAAATTTGATTCACTAAACATAGTTAAGGCTACAAAGATTTTAGAAGTGATTAAATTTTATTTCGATGTGAAGTATCTAATTTTGAGGAGGTATATGCATTTTATTTTAAGTTGATCGGGAAGTTAAACCTTGACGATTATTTTGAGGATTAATTTTTGGTAGATGAGAGGTATGAATATTAATATATGATTAGTTGATATGGGTACCAGTGTACATGAATAGGAAATTGTTAGTGTGCTAGAGTTAAGTGTTTGTTAGAAGATAGTGCAAGTATATATTAAGCAGGTTCTTTCTTTTCTTTCCTCATGTTCTTGTTGTCTTCTGATTGATTGATACCTTAGTACCGTAGCTGTATACATGAGTTCTTGTTATAATGTAGTTAGTAGTACCCCTGATACAGAGACTGCAATACCATGACAAAAGACACCATGATCATACATATTTCCCTTAGGTTGCAAGTTGTATGGTTGTAGGTAGAATTCTCTTAGACTTGATTGTTGAGGGTTTTGACCGTAGCAAAGATCTATGACGAGGTTATGACTGACGAAAAGAGACAAGAGGATTAAATTTGTGGAAGCATTTAAATTAAATAAAGAATTTAGGGGTTGTTATAACGGAGTTGATGGAACATTGATTTTATGAAAATCGAGGTATGATTGAAATTCGAGGACAACCATTTACTTAAAGGGAGAATTAAGAAATTCACAGAGCCAAAAAAATTCGAGGATTTATTAATTTTAAGGAGGTCTTGATATGATTGAATTGATTATTAAAAATTTGAGGAGATTATGATACGACTGTAATTCAATTAAAATATTGAGGATTTGAGTAAAAAAAAAAAAAAAAAAAATTTCACATTGGGATAATAAATTCAGTGGATGAAAAAAAAAATATATATTAGTTCAAAATTCGGAACCATTATACATACGGATAAAGAAATATGGAGTGACATGAAGCTCATGGTAAAGAAGATTATAATATAATTGATTATGGGATCATATAATTGAAGGTCGTAAGGTAAGATCATGGTATATTGAGGTTGTGATCTAAATTAAAATCTTGACCATGACAGTAACATTTGAACCGAAGAAAATAATCGAGGTATAGTTGATGCTAAGATAAACAAACTCGAATTTGAGGATAAGGATTTTTGGACATTTAATAAATTTTGATTCAGAAATTCTAAGATCTAATCTAATAAAGTTTGTGGAATTTGGAACTTTTATAGATATTAGTTAATGATGAATCACAAGATTGAGAAAAGTAAGATGAACGAGGATAAAAAGGAAGGATTATTTTCAGAAGGTAGTAAAGACTACTCTTTTTCCTAGAAATCAAGAAAGGCGATTAGATGTCTCTTGATTACATTC
Source organism: Iris macrosiphon (assembly GCA_036927795.1). Lineage (NCBI taxonomy): Eukaryota > Viridiplantae > Streptophyta > Magnoliopsida > Asparagales > Iridaceae > Iris > Iris macrosiphon. The sequence continues at coordinate 16,422 of JAYESA010001994.1, forward strand.
TGGAAGATGTATTTAAGTTTCTTAAATCAAATTGTCGATCATATCTTTCGAATTAGCTATAACTTTCATGTCTATATCATTAATTATACTGGGTCTTCCTTGATTTAGTTACTTTGAAAAGGTAACGTGCATTATTCAAATTATCTGTTTTTGTGATCGTGTCTACTTCCCAAACCTAAACTTTCTAGAGGATTCAAGGCCGAGCCATGATTCCTTCAAGTTACTCCTATCTTAAACCATATTTTCTTTTTCTTCATGTTTTCTGCTGTTTGGTAAATATTCTCCCTATAGAAATATTTTTTTTTCAATGATATATTCATCATTATGAACAACAAATTTTTTTCTATCCTAGTCATCCCTAAAATTTCGAGGACGAAATTTTTCTAAGGTGGATAGACTTGTAACCTCCGATTTCCAATTTCCAAAATAATTAGATTTTAATTTATTTTAAAATATCAAGTTTTATAAAATATTTCTCCTTGAAAATTTTTATTTGATTTTGAACGATGTCTGATTTTAGAAGGTAATTTAAAAATCTTTATAAAAATCATTTTTCCTAAATGACGATGTATTACAAAATAAATAAATAAATAATAATATATATTTCTAGTTTCAAATATTTATTGGCTTGAGTCATAAAATTTTTGTTTTGACTAAATAGTTATTTAAAAGACTAGTTGATAAAATAAAATAGATTTTTATTGGGATAGTAAATAAATGAATTACATACTTCCTAATATTTTGAAAAATGAGTTTAATTAGTAGCTAATCAAAGGCTTCTTAAAAATATTTTTTCTTAAATTTCTTTTCTATTTAATTTATCGTTTTCCGTCTCCCATTCACGCCCCATTCTTCCCACATGAAAAGCCCCTTTATATTTAATTCTGGGAGATTCATTATTGGGCCAACCCGCAACCCTTTATCCCACACCCTTCTCCCTATTTAAGTTCTCCTTCTCACAACTCCCTAGAAACCCTAATCTCCTAATTATTAGCTAGCCTCCACAATTCCCAAGCCAACAAGCCATCACCATCATCTTGTGTGCTCGTGTCCGTGTGTCCAGCATCACCGTGTCAGCCGTGATGGCCTCGGGTCCGACCCCGGGTGTCCCACCGTATCCATTTCATTTCCTGTGTCCAGATTTACAGTTTACAACCAGCTTTTCCGTGTCCGACACACCCGGACACCACCTCCACATCCACCACTGTACACAGCATCACCCGTGTCCAACACCGGACACATCCACATTGCACCACCGCCGTGTCCAGCCCCGGACACGACCCCGACACACAGCACCCAAAACCCTAACCCTAGATCTAGCCGCCGGAGCCGACGTCGTCGAGCCCGCCGCTGAGCCGAGTCCGCTGCCTCGAAGCCGCTACTCTCGAGCCGCCGCCGCCGCTGGAACGAAGCCGCCGTCGCCGCCCTGTCGCCGCCGCTGGAACGAAGCCGCCGTCGCCGCCCTGTCGCTGCCCTGGGTCGAAGCCGCCGCCGGTGGCCGCCAGATCCGTCGAACGCCGTCCTCGAGCGCCGAGCCGCCTCCTCGAGCGCCGAGCCCGCCCCTAGAACGCCGCCGCCCCTCGGTGTCGACCACCGTCGATACAGACCGCCACCGCCTCGGCGAGCCCGCGCCGACGACCGGAGGACCCCAGGTGAGCTTCCCTCTTCCCTGCTTCGGTTCAGAGAGAATTGGGAAATGGATTAGTTAAGTTATATGTATTAGATTAATCAGATCAGTTGAATTAAGTTATAAGTAACTAGTTAATTATATTAGTTAGTTTGATTAATTATTTAATAATCAGTTAATTAAGTTAATTAATCAGTAAAGTTAGTTAATCAGTAAGTTAATCAATAGTTAATATGTTAGTTTAAGTTAATTGATTAATATAATTAGTAGTTAATTATAATTAATCAAGTAGTTTATCTATATTGGTTAATTGTTATTTTTGTTAATTAAATTACATAATCAGTTTAGTATATATAATTAGTATTTTATATAATTAGTTTAATTCATGAAAATAGTATATATAATTTGGTTATTTTATATAAATTGGTTATATTAATATGTAATTAGCTAGTTTATGTAATTAGTTATTTTTTTATGTAACAAATTAAAAGGGTTTTTGATATGTAAAAATAATAATAATTTTTGGTTACAGTATTAAATTAAAAATATAGTTTCAATAATCTAAATGAGTTCAAAAATTAGTTATTGGATCGGTGACCGATTTTACCATAAATGAAAAATATTGGCTTTTACATAAATTCTAGTTTTTATAAATAAACTTTTATTTGAAACTATTGTTCAAAATAAGTTCGAAATGATTTATATACGTAAATACGTATTTCTAGTATATGTAATCAAATTAGTATTTATATATATATATTTTTAAAAAAGGTATTTTAGCATATGTATGAGTATACATATATAATGTTCAACTAGTATAAATCAAATATGTATTTAAAAGATATATATATATATATTGTAAATACATTTAAATTGGTGCGTGTATAAATATTGTAAGTATAATAAGTGTAATGTATATTATATACGTGTCCCTACTAGATGACCCTAGTTGACTAGTGCCCTGCCTGACATGGCCCTGAGACCAGTATTTTGACTGTGTTAGTATAGCATCTGATGCGAATGTGGTTTTGCTTGTGATATGTTTATAGGACTGTTGGTTTACCCAGGGGACACTCTGGAACAGGACCTCGGTATTCACCAGCTAAGGACCAAAGGCGAGTACATTCTCTGATTAGTTTCTAATTTATGATATCTCCTATGTTCACTGTATCTAGAGTAAATATCCATGATCTTGACACGATGGTTACACGGATTGGTATACACGGATCTCGTCATGAGATGTTATTCCTTATTCATGGTGTAGCTTGTACGAGACTTGTTTCCTTGATATCTTGTGCATGTACAGACACTAATTCCCGGGGAGATTTGCTACCTTCCTAGGGAATCCTGTGCCATAGCGTACCATGATTGGATCTACTATACCAGTCGGGGGTTTGGGGAGTACTTTAGTGTAGATATATGATCATACCCAACTTTATATGTACCATAGCTCACCCCACATCTTACGTCGGGTGCGGCCTGACCATTTATATGCTCCATAGCTGTTACGTGTGATTAGCCTGATCTCTACATGCACCATAGCTAACCAACGGTTAGCCTGACTTTATATGAACCATAGCTAACCAACGGTTAGCCTGACTTTATATGAACCATAGCTAATCACATGTAACTAGCCTGATCAAGTTCCCAAGCCGATCACATGTTAAAGCTAGTACTCACACACTTAGTCATAGAATTCTCGCTCATGGACATATTGTTTCTTTTCCTGTATTTACTTACAGTATTTCCAGTACTTCTCTCATTGTACATTTCTCGTACTTATACATGCATCTGGTATGTTTCCATCTAGAACTGCTACATAGTTTATGTCATTTATATAGAACTGCTATTTAGAGATGTACTTTGCTCCTTCCTGACTGGAAAATATTTTTCCAGACTGTGACCTTAGTGGACTTGTTCTGACACTTGGAGATTGGTTGTTACTGATTACAGGTATGATTGTCTTATCATTAGTCTTGTGTTGTACTCTTTTGTTTCTTCAAATTCCTATCGTGCCGTAGTTGTGATTGAGTATGTTGGAAAATATTTTATAGTATTATCCGAGTCTCCTTATGGAGTTGGATACTAGCGTGAGATTGTTTAGATAATACTCGACCTAGACAGCGTTCTACCGCCGATGCTGCGGCGTAGGCTGGACGTACCCACGCTCTCGTGCCCCTAAACCGGGTGCGGGTCATGACAGTTGGAGGATGGGTCTATGCCCATTTTTGTATCCTTCCGCCGTTGATCATATGTCAGTCGTTTTGCGGTCAACGACTGGCTGCTGGAGGATGAAGAATGCTGCCCATGCGAAAACCTGGCCGAAACAGATTCTGGGCGCGATCTTTAAATGAAAATGAGAAACCCTTTATAGACGGGATTTCTCTCATATGTAACCACAAAAATATAGAAAAAACCCTTGTAGACAGAATTTCCCTCATATGTAATCATGATTTTAATAAGTTTATTTTTTTCATCATATGATCATGTTACCATACTTTGCTGTGAAGTCTGAATATGTGTAGCTTCGACACGTCTGATTCTTTATGCTGACTCTATGTAGAAAGAGCGCTAGGTCCTGTCCTGTCTTTTACGCATAACTAAGGATGCACAGAAAGCCGCTTAGCAGTCGAGTGTTCGAATTGTCCTGCTGTTATGAACCGCGTAGAATTCTGAACTGTTCTTTACTTCTGATAAACAGAATTTTTTTTCAGACCATCATCTTCAAGAATGATTTCTCAAAAATCTCTTGGAACAGGGCGAGAACTGGCTGTCAAACTGAGTTGCCATCTTGATTTTGTAGACGAAATATTCAGACTTGATTCTGGATGGACTTCGAATCGACCCATGAAGAAGAGTAATTTTCAATGTTGAACTCTGTATGCTTCGGGTACTTGGGGTATCTTGAGGTCAAGAAAGAGTATCTTCTGTGTGAACTCCTGTAATTGACCGCCTTGAGAATCGTTCAGATGTATTGTACTGGCCTGCGTATCTTTCAGATGTGCGGAAAGTCGTGGAGCGTGAAATCATAAGTTCGTTGCCTCTGAGCGTAAATAGTCACCGAGCGTAAAATCATAGACTTGTAGTTCCTGAGCGTAAAGTTGTAGGTTTGTAGCCTCTCGAGCATAAAAGCTACCGAGCACAAAGGTATCCGGGCATAAAACTATAGACTTGTAGCCATTGGAACGTAAAATCGTAGATTTGTAGCTGTCGAGCGTAGAAAACTCCTTGGTGCAGAACTGTAGATTTATAGCTTCTGAAAAGAAAATCTTCTGAGCGTGAAGTCATGGATCTGTTGCCTCTGAGCGTAAAAAGCCACCGAGCGTGAGATCATAGATTTGTAGCTGCTGAGCATAAAGTTGTAGGTTTGTAGCCTCTCGAGCGTAAAAGCTACCGAGCACAAAGGCATCCGGGCGTAAAGCCATAGACTTGTAGCCTGTGAGCGTAAAACCGTAGATCTGTAGCTGTCGAGCATAAAAAGCCCCTTAGCGTAAAAACCACGTATCTTCCTCGCGCAAAAACTTTTCGAATTCGCTGACTGTCCGCCTTCTCTGAGTGATAGGCTGACGTAGTACCCAATCATAACTGAATTATTAATTAGGAGATTTGGTTCGAGATTCGAGGAGTCCATCTGAACTCCATATATACCCCAAGTTTCTGAGAGAAAAAAATTTCATCCGTCTTCTGCGAAAGAAAGCCTTCGTCTGTTCGAGTTCTTCTTCGTTTCTTCTCCGAGATTTCGAAGTTTCCAGTAATGGTCTCAAAACAATCCTTCTCCACTAAGGGAAAGAAGGTTGATTCTTCTTCTCGTTCTTCCGCTCAAGTGAGAGCGTCTTCGGTCGGGCAAGGCGAACTTCCTTCTGAGCGAAGTATCCCGCCGACGAGCAGTACACCCGGCCTAAAAGGTAGAGCATTTGGGATGAAGAAGAACGACCAAAAATCCTTCGCACATGTTGTACGTGACCGCGCTAGGTCGTCTCCTGTGCTGATAGCCTCTTTGAGGAAGATGATGCACAGAGTCGTTTCATATTTTATGCCCACATTTCTAATGTGTCAGCGCAAAAACTCCATATTTTTGCAGTCCGGCGTGAAAGTTTCGACTGTCGAAAGTTGGTGTATAAAATTTGAGTGTTATGCTTCTGGATGAAGATTTTGGCGTAATACCTCAACTTTATCAGTCTGGCGTAAAGCACAGACTGTATACTGCCAGCCTTAAAATTTTACGCTTTAGGAAATGGATTCCAGCGTAATGGTCAAGTTTTTACGGTCTTGGCATAAAGCACAGACTGTTGACTTTTGGCGTGTGCTGCAAGATCTATAATGTCTAGTTATATGAACTGATATATTTTTCTTGCACTCTTGCAGTTAACTTATATGTGTCTCCGCTAGCTGATGTGATTGGTTCTGCCGTAGGGATGCTGCACTCCAACTATCTGGAGGATCTGTCACACGTGACATTTCCTATTTTTGGGCCGCAGTATCCTGAAGGGAGGGAGATTCTGATATCGTCTCAGGGCGAGCGAATGCTGCTGAGCATGATCAACGGGGAGCCCTTGACGTACATAGACGGGGACCAATACATAAAACCGGCCTCCCTCTTCGGGGACATGATTGACAAGCAGTCCCAGACGAAGCCCAAGAGAGAACTCTGGGTTTTCCCTACCGGGAGCTTGGTTTTGTGTCTGCCCAAGATGCCGAGAGACTATCCTATCTCGGCTTTCTTCCATGCCACACATCCCAAGAAGATATCGTGGACGCTGACTCCCGATCTTCACGGCAGGCCGGGAAAGATCTTTCATCTGAAAGGAGCTGACCAGGGGTCATTTGTTAGCCGTCCTTCCGATAATATGACGTTGTTCAGGAGACTGTACCCGGGCAGTGTCCCGAGTGAAGACAGCTTGGTGATCCAGCCAGTCCAATTACCGACTTTCTGTAATGATTTTATGGGGCACGGGGGAGTATACCCTAAGGTGATCCCTTGGTGCGGTGGGTGGATCACCCCTTCAAACCTTCGATGGGATCGCTTAGTTGATTGGGCCTTGAAGCATTTTCAGATCGAATTGGAGAACATTGGTCTGTTTGCAGCTGTGAGTGCTACCAGTGTTGGGTTACCTCCTAACCCCAACCTATTTCTGGCACTGATGGAGCGATATATTTCGCTCACCGGGACTTTCGCCACTCCACTGGGGGAGTTGGGATTGGCCCTCCATGAGATGGCAGAGATCTCGAGACTGCCGATGGGGATACTCCATATGAAGAGTATGTTCCCATGAACCGGGAGCTGGGGGATTCAGACCCTCGGGTAGTGGAAGTGTATCAGGAGCTGATGTGCCACTACCTCACTTGCACTACTTTTTATGACGAGCCCTGAGATTTGGCTCGCATCAGCAAATGGACGTCCTACCTCTTCTTTCACCGGTCCAGGACTGCTAAGCCGGAGAAGGTATTGGATGGCAAGGATCTGCCTGTGAATCCTTTTAGCATGCTTAATGCTCAGGTAGTCGACGATCTCATAGTGGATACTGGGGCTCCGGACTTGATCCTCGACGAAGGGATAGGACAGTATCCTGTAGGCACTAAGGCCTATAGTTATTTTGCGTCGCTGCCGCAGGCCTCTGTCCAGGGAAGCTCAACTGGCTGGCTTCCTCTTCATATGGCTACGCCAAGTGGTGGTACCTGGCGTCGTATCTGCGGACCGCATTCACAGCAATACGCTGTGGCCTGCAGTGCGTCTGGTATTCGGTGCAAGACTGGGCTTGCTCCCTGCCATGGTGTACCGCATTCAAGCCGGCCTGAGGGCCATGACTGACGGGATGCTCGCCGATGAGACTCGGCGTGATAGATTTCCCAGGATAGAATTACCATACCTGTATCTGATGGGATGGTTAATTCTTCATAACCCCAGGGTTATGTCTCCCAGCTCCGGCAGTAGTTCGGGGGCTAGTTTCTTGCTGAACTACCAGAAATCTTCCTGGAACGTGACCACGGTTCTAGACTGTCGGCAGGCGCTGGGCCTCAGTCAAAACTGGAAGCTCTTCTGCACTGTCCCCTCCATACATCGCAATCAATCGGGGATTAGGCTTGAAGATTCCGGTAGAGAGAAGGCCAATCTTTCTCCTGAAGCTTTTAATTGGTTGGTCTGCATTAGACCTTCCCATCTACTGTACAAGAGTGAAGACCATTGCTTCTTGGAGCCCTACCTGCCTAGTTGGTTTGCCAGGCAGTTTGGGTATGATCAGTTACACGTGAGCAACGCCGTCACCAGCTTCCGGTCCAGGGGTGGACTCATTGATGGAGCGAGAGGATGGCGATATTTTCTCATGGGTTGTACTGGAGCAATTTTTACCGTACCGATTATTACACTCTCCACGGAGCTGCGTATCCTGCACTCGTATGCCCAGTTCTATGCGGCAACGAACACCTTCCATCGTAATTTTGACATGCATGGAAGTTTTAGGGTGCCCTCCTCCAAGTATGGGGGAAGAGTCGAAGTCCCCTCGGTCTCTTCCGACGAGGGTGAGGAGTTTGTCAATTCAGATGAGCCTCTGGTGGCGGTATCGAGGGGTGAAGTTCCTCTGCCTGCAGGCCCTTTAGTGATTTCTGGGAAGCGAAGGGCCCCTACTCCGAAGGATACTTCCCCTCGTAAGAGAAAGAAGAAGATGGTTAATCGTCCTCTCCGGATCCTTGGTTTTGAGGCTCCTGGAAGTGAGCTTGCATCTCCCCATGTTAGGGATGATTCTTTGATTGGGGGTTCCTCGCCTTTTAGAGAGGGTCCCTCTAATGTTCCGGCTGGTGGTGCCGGAGAATCTCTGCTGGAGGCTGCCGTCGCTGCAACTGCTTCAGGTAGTGGAACGAGGTCGCCTTCGGGGCTGAGAATACCTTTATGCGGATCGGCATCGGGAGAGACTCATGTCGTGTCTGCCAGTGCATCTGGCGAGATTCCAGCCGATGAGCCTCGGTCGGAATTTGACGAGGACCTGGAAGAGCATTCACCAGTGCTCCTTAGAGCACCCCCTTCTCCAGGTATAATAGCTTGCCTAGCATCATTAAGGAATAATTTAGCTCTACAGGCTGCAGATGCGACATAAATGCCGTCGGCCACGGGTAAATATCGTCTTCACGCCTTTTCTTTTAGGAAAGTTAACATTATGCTGATATTAACTTCCATTCGTCCTTCTTTCAGGGGAAGACCTCTTCGGGGAGGGTAGTGTAGATGTGCCCTTTGGCTCTGGCGGCGACACGGATGTGGCTAATTTTGAAGAGGAAGCATCTTCGGGTGTCGGCTCGCCTGTCGACGAGGTTCCGATATCTCAAGTGGAGGACGAGCCTGTCATTGCGACAATGCCTCCTTTGAGTATGCTGGTATCTTCGTTCGGTGTTGGCACTTCTTCTTTCGTCGCACCACCTGTTGAGGCGACGGCCGTGGCAACATCGTCTGCGGTTGTTCTCGGAGGAAGATTCGCCAATGTCGAGGTCACCCCCAGCGTCCAACCGGATCTAGCTGTGCTGATTAGGAAGTACACTGATATCTTCTACAATAATTTAAAAATGTTAATATCAAGGGTGTTGGCGAAGAATCTGAGCTTTGCGTCGTTGAAGAGGTCCTCCCAGTCGGCGATAATGCCGATCCGAGAATTTGACGATACTGGGCTAGCTGAAACGCTGGAGGAGATAGTTAATGGTTTGGAGCAACCCATTAACGAATACTTACAGCTAACTCAAGGCAATGTTGAAGATCTGGTCCAGGCTAGATACGACTCCATGACTGTGCGGCTTGCCAAACAGATGGCAGGTGTAAATAAATCCATCCAGACACATCAGCAGGAGATGGATGAAGGAAAAGTCATCCTGGAGGAGACCATTGCTCTTTGAACGAAGTGCCAGGCCGAGCATAAAGGGAATGTAGCGAGGGTCCTCAGGCTGGAAACGAAACTCGCTCAGGCAAAATAGTGGGCTTCTCAGTCGTCGGAAGCTCTAGCTGTGGTGGATAGCCGATTGGGCGTAGCACAACAGAACTTGGCGCGTGTAGATGTCACTCGTGCTGGTTTTCTTCGGGCTAGAGTCGAACTGTCCCTCATGAGCAATGATGAGACACGACTGGAGCGGGCTCGCCATGATGTCTTGGATTCCAGGACTGAGAGGATGGCCGCACTGGTGCAGCAGCTTCGCGATCAGACCGCTCCCCCTAAATATTGTACTTTTGCTTTTGCTTTTCAATGTACTTCTGCTCCTTTTTGGGAATAATAAAGAGGCTTTCATCTGACTTTGTGGACCTATCATTTCGGAATGTAAATGACAGGTTTGGGGTAAAAGTGATATCAGAGGTAATATGGACGTGATATAATACGATCCCACTAGTTTCGCTTCGGAAGTAGTTTTGTCAGAATGAGATTTTTGCCATATTCCTCTTGAGCAGAGGAGGTTAAGCATAGTACCTTTTCAGGAATTTGCCATTGATAGGAGCCATTAGCAGGTCTCCATTAGGCTGGGCTAACCTGTAAGCGCCGTTTGAGAACGTCGTCTCGATCACATAAGGGCATTCCCATTTGGGCTGGAATTTGTCCTTACTTCTGTGAGTGAGAATCACCGGCCTTCTCATAGCTAAGACTAGCTCGCCAACTTTGAACACCCTTTCCATCACTCTTTGATTAAAAGCCTTGGAAATACGTGCTTGGTAGAGCACGATGCGCTGTTTAGCTTGGAGGCATTTCTCGTCTAATCCTTCTAGCTCTTGAAGCCTTAACAGGTCATTCTTTTCTTGAGTCAGCTCATTAGCCACGGCTATCCTGAGTGACGGAATTTGGATCTCGATAGGGAGAACTGCTTCGCTCCCGTAGACTAATGAGAATGTGGTGCAACCTGTTGGTGCCCGTACCGTTGTGCGGTATGCCCAGAGACATTCTCCCAGTTTCTCATTCCAATCCCTTTTGTTCGAAGAGACGAACTTCTTCAAGAGCTTGATAATGGTTTTGTTGAAAGCTTCTACCAAACCATTAGCATCAGGATTATATGCCGTAGAGGCGATATTCTGTATCCGATTTTTATTGCAAAATTGATGAAACGCTTGGCTGATGAACTACGGTCCATTGTCATGGATTATCCTTCGGGATATCCCGAAGCGATAAATGACATGATGCTTGATGAAGCTGATCATATTAGATGCCTTCACCTCAGCAAGAGGGATCGCTTCAGCCCATTTGGAGAAATAATCCATGATGGCCAGTATGAACTGGTGACCTCTGGAAGAAGACGGGTGAATAGGACTAATAATATCCATACCCCATGCTTCGAAAGGCTAGGACATAACCGTAGGATGTAGATATTCGGGAGGTTGATAAATAAAGTCTGCATGGACCTGACAGGCTCTGCATTGTCTTACATACTTTATTGCGTCTGTGATCATAGTAGGCCAGTAATAGCCCATTCTCCTGATGCGATCCTGTAGCTTAGGAATGGGTTGATGCGCTCCGCATACGCCATCGTGGGCTTCACGGATAATCCGCTGTGCTTTATCACCAGAGAGACATCGTAATAATAGTCCGTCATAAGACCGACGATATAGACATTGTGACGATGCGTCAAAATAAAAGTGTAATAATTGTCTTTTGACGGATACCGCTTCTTTAGGATCCTCTGGCAAGATTCCGTATGCTACAAAATCTATGAAGGGACTTCTCCAGCCTCTCTTGGGAGGATCTGTGTTCACAGCGTAGCTGCATTCGATATGAAAGTTATTTTTCATACAGAATAAGTCTCTGTTAAGAAGGATTACCGAATTCTGCCTTCTTATAGGGGTAGCTAAATCTGCAGCTAGACTGGCTAGGGCATCAGCTTCCAGGTTCTGAGATCGAGGTACATGCTCTAGGAAGAAACCTTTGAACGTCATGGCTATCTTGACCGTTGCTTGGTGATAGGGGATGAGGTCTGGATTCCGGACTTCATATATTCCTCTGACTTGATTGACGATCAGCAGAGAATCACCGAAAGCTTCTAGAGATTCGACGCCTAATTCTTTAGCGACTTGGAGGCTGATTAGTAGAGCATTGTACTCTGCTACATTGTTGGAACAGGGCTCGCTAAGAGAATATGCTCGGTAGATGACGAGCTTATCAGGAGTAACCAGGATAATTCCTACTCCCGAGACCATATTTCCCCTGGGACCAATTCTGGAGGCGCCATCGAAGAATAGTTGCCATGCATCACTCTCCATTACGGAATTATATTCTGCAACTTCGTCGGGAATGTCCTCGTACAGGTTAGAGGCCTCCGGGATTGGATGAGCAGCTAGGAAGTCAGCCAGTGCTTGGCCCTTGACGGATTTCTGGGGGACGTACACCATGTTATACGGTGTTAATAACATCGCCCAAGTCGCGAGTCGGGAATTAAGAACACTTGGCTTGTTCATCAGTACCCGAAGAGGATTGATCCGGGAGATGATGTGAATGGTTTGGCCTGTGACATAGTATCGCGTCTTCTGGATAGCGAATATCAGAGCCAAGCATTCTTTCTCTACTAGATTGTACCGGTGTTTGGCTCCGAACATCATCCTGCAGAGGTAGTAGATAGCCTGCTCGTGACCCATCTCGCTCTTTTGTGCGAGAAGAGCTCCCAGAGAATGATCCATCGCTCGAACATACAGCACGAATGGTCTTCCCATGACAGGAGGCACCAGAACTGGTGGACTGGTGAGGTAGCGCTTGATATCACCGAACGCTTGCTGACAGGCTTCGTCCTATACGAAGGATATACCTTTCTTCATGAGACAAGAAAATGGCTGACATATCCCCGAGAGGTTGGATATGAATCTCCGGATATAAGCCAGACGACCTTGAAATCCCCTGAGCTCCCTCAGATTATGGGGCGGTCGCATTTCGAAGATGGCCTTGACTTTATTAGGGTTCATTTGAATGCCTTTGGCAGTAATGACAAATCCCAGAAATTTGCCTCTAGATACACCCAGAAAGGACTTTGTAGGATTCATTTTGAGTTGATGTTAGCGCATCAATTCAAATATTGTCTTCAAGTCTTGGATGTGATGATCCTTGAGGCTACTTTTGACAGCTACGTCGTCCACGTAACACTCCACTGTCTTGCGTAAATGCTCATGGAATATGTTACTCATAGCCCGTTGGTACGTAGCCCCGACATTCTTCAATCCGAAGGGCATGACCGTATAGTAATATACTCCTAGTGGTGTCCGGAAGGCAGTGTGCTTCTCGTCTTCAGGATGTATCTTGATTTGATTATATCCTGAAAATCCGTCCATGAAAGACATACGTTCAAAACTGCTAGTATTGTCAATCATGACGTCTGTGATGGGAAGAGGAAACTCATCCTTGGGGCAGGCTGCATTCAGATCTCGGAAATCGATGCAGACTCGTATTTTCCCATTTTTCTTCATGACCGGAACAACATTAGCGACCCAGTTAGGATGTTGTTCTTCTCGGATGAAGCCGCAGACTATTAACTTCTTGACTTCAGCTTCAATGGCGTCCATCATATTCGGGCAGAACTGGCGTTGGTGTTGCTTCACAGGCTTGGAATCAGGCAATATGTTGAGCCTATGAGAAGCTGCCTTTAGATCAAGTCCTGGCATGTCCTCATAATTCCACGCAAAGACGTTGATATATTCTTTTATCAGCTGGATAACTTCTTCCTTTTCTGCTTCAGAAAGATTGTTACTGATAAATATCGGCTTTGGCAAAAGTTTATCCCCAACGTCAATCTGGATAACTTTGTCATCAATGGGAGGTTCTCTCTGCTCGAAGCGGAACTCCCATTGTGTATCTATTTGCTGAGCCCAAGCGTCATTCTCAAACGGTTCAGATTCTTGTTCGTCTGATTCGAAGGAATCCGTCACTACCATATTTGCTGAGAATGTTCGTTCGAGAGCATGAGATGAGTCGGAGGGCGCTGAGCCATTTTGAGAGGAGGAAAAGATATCCTCGCTTGACTCAGGAGCTGCGAGGGAGGTGGTATACCCTAACCCGAAATAAGTTCGTTGATCGTAGGGATTGCCGTGCAGCGGCATTCGTCTGCCTTTCCCGTAGTTGAGACCTGGTTCCAGCTTCAAGTTATAACCCATATTTTGCATGATCTTCAGAGCTTGCGGGCTGTATCTGTGAACCTGTATTTTACAGGCATCGGCGTCGGAAGAATCCTCTTGCACCGTCGGTTCATTGCGCATGCGGCCGAAGACTATCGAATGCTGACTGCTGCAAGTAGGCGGGACAATGAAGATAGAATCCTCATGCGGTTAGTATGTCGTTGTGACATTGGATGATGATGCCACTTCCCATATATACGGAAGATAGGAATCTATAGCTTCCAAGAATTTTTGCGCTATAGGTTCTATATCGTCGTAGGGGGAGGATTCCTGATTCAGAATTTGGGCCTCAATATACTGAAAAAGTGGATGTTTATTATCATCTGAAACTCCGTTCCCGGTTGCATTTACATCACTCGGCTGTTTGCTGCGCCGAAGGTTAATGACTAAGGATCTCATAAGACACAATCTTGATGTCATGCATATCGAAAAGAATATATTCGATAATATCTTCAATACGGTGATGGATATCAAAGAAAAAATGAAAGACAATGTCAAAGCAAGAAAAGACTTGGAAATTATTTGCTGGCGTTAAAATTTGCACCTAAAATGAAGTAGCGACGACAATTGGGTGAAGCCTTCAGTGCCATTTATATTGAGTCGGAAGGATAAATTGATAATATGCAACCGGATTTCAAAGTTGAGATTTTATGACGGCTATATGTCAAATCTGACAATATATGTTGATCTCAACGAACACAAGCTGACAGGGATAAAGAGTCATGATTGCTATGTGTTTATGGAGAGGTTACTACCTATTTCTCTAAGAGAGATGTTGTATCATCAAGTATGGACTCTGTTGGTCGAATTATCTATATTCTTAGAGATTTGTGTTCAAGCAAGTTGATGGTGCAACATATAATAGAACTTGAGGAGAAGATTGTATTGACATTGAGTAAGTTAGAAATGGTACTTTCCCCCAATTTTTTGGATAGTATGGACCATTTGCCGATTCATCTTGCATACAATGTACGCGTCGGTGCTCCCGTCCATTATCGATGGTTGTATCCATTTGAGAGGTATAAATTCTTTATACTAATTTCTTTATTCAAATAATTCTAAGATTTAATATATTATCTATAGGTATCTACTTCACCTGAAGAAGAAGGTTGGCAATAAGGCTCATGTAGAAGCTTCGATATGCGAAGTATATATCATTAAGGAGATTTTCAACTTCTGCTCCATCTACTTTGATACTCATGTCAGAACAAATCATAATAGAGCCCCAAGGAATGATTAAGGTGGGTTTGATGCCCCGAATAATGTAATCGACACTATCTTTAATATGAGAGGGAAGCCTACAAGTGCTAATAAAGTACGTTGGTTGGAAGACGATGAATTTGAAGCCGTTCATCCGTATTTATTGTTAAATAGTGGTATAAAAGAGATGCAAGATATTGAGAAATAAGTGACACATCTTTCCTAGATATTTCAATTTTGTATATACTTGGAAAATAATTGCTCTAACTGATCTCCTTATTATCACAGTATTTTTAGAGCTGAGAAAAAATGGAGAGACCTAATATTAATGAAGATGATCTTTCTAGAGAGGTTGATAGAAAATTTTTATCGTGTTATGTACGGATCCTAAACATTAAGCATTCTAAATTTAGCATTCAGACCAATCTTTGTCTAATATCTAT
>JAYESA010001995.1:0-31768 GCA_036927795.1 Iris macrosiphon
ACCGATCTAAACATGTTTTCAGCATGCTGTGCTCATTTTGTGCCATATTTCGGTTAGAATCCCCCATTTATACTCGTTTTAAGTATTCTACGATACTTTGATACCTTATTCCGATTACAATCGCATTTCAGTACCCGTTTCCAAAAATCTACGCCACTTTTATACCATATTTCGGTTTGAATCACCCGTCTATACTCGTTTTCACCGATCCACGCACATTCTACACCATATTCCCGTTAGAATCACTCATCGGTAATTCACGATTCAACTCTTGTTTTATACCATATTTCGGTTAGAATCAGCGATCCAAACTCGTTTTCGTCATCCTACGATCATAGTATACCATATTTCAGTTCGAATCACCCGTTTATACTCGCTTTAACTATTTTACGAGCACTTGATGCCTTATTTCGGTTAGAATCATATTTCTACACTCGTTTCACCAATCTAGGCCAGTTATGAACCTTATTCCGGTTAGAATCTCTCGCCTACACTCATTTTCACCATTCTACGCCCGTTCTACATATAATTTCGGTTAGAATCGCACATCTGTGCTCGTTTTCTCCATTCCACACTTGTTTTTATACCGTATTCTGCTTAGAGTCACCCATCCATAATCGTTTCCATCCTTCTACATTAATTCGATTCCATATTTTCGGTAAGAATTGCCTATTTATACTTGTTTTCAACAATCTAAGCTCATTTTATACCACAATTTCGGCTAGAACCACCCATCTATACTCGTTTTCATCCATCTATGCCTATTCTACACCATATATCGGTAAGAATCACCCGTCTATACTCGTTTAAACCATTCTACGCTCATTCTATATCATATTTTAGTTAGAATCACGCATCTATACTCGTTTTTACCATTCTGCGTCCGTTCTATGGCCTATTTTGGTTAGAATCACCGATCTCGACATGTTTTCAGCACTCTAAGCTTATTCTATACCGTATTTCGGTTAGAGTCGCTCATTTATGCCCGATTTCACCATTCTGCGATCATTTGATACCTTATTTCGATAACAATCACATTTCAGTCCTCGTTTTCACAAATCTACGCCACTTTTTCTACCCTATTTTGGTTAGGGTCTCCCATCTCTACTCGTTTTGACCAATCTACGCACATTCTATACCATATTCCTATTAGAATCACTCATCTATACTCGTTTACCACATCTCGATTAAAATTGACGCTCTAAACTTGTTTTCATCATCCTACGGTCATATTATACCATATTTCGGTTCGAAGCACCCGCTTGTACTCGTTTTCACCATTTTACGAGCATTTGATGTCTTATTTCGGTTAGACTCATATTTTTATTCTCGTTTCGCCCATCTAGGCCAGTTATGCACCTTATTTCGGTTAGGCCAGCTATGCACCTTATTTCGGTTAGAATCTCCCGTCTATATCCATTTTTACCATTCTATGCCCATTCTACACCATAATTCTTTTAGGATCACTCATCTGTGCTCGTTTTCACGACTCTACCGCTGTTTTATGCAATATTTCGATTAGAATCTACGATCTAAGTTTGTTTTCGTCATTCTACGACCATGTTGTACCATACTTCGGTTCGAATCGCCCGTTTACACTCGTTTTCGCCATTTCACGAGCATTTGACACCTTAATTCGGTTAGAATCTCATTTCTATACTCGTTTCACCGATCTAGAACGGTCGTATACCTTATTTTCGGTCGGAATCTCCCGTCCGTACTCGTTTTCACCATTCCACGCCCGTTCTACACCATAATTTTTGTTTGAATCACACATCTAGGCTCGTTTTCACCATTCTACACTTGTTTTTATACCACATTTCGGTTAGAATCACTCATCTATACTCGTTTTCATCATTCTACGTTCAGTATGTTCCATGTTTCTGTTAGAATCACCTATTTATACTCGTTTTCACCAATCTAAGCTCGTTCTATACCATAATTAGAATCCCTCATCTGTACCCGTTTTCACCAATCTAAGCTCGTTCTATACCATAATTAGAATCCCTCATCTATACCCGTCTTCATCAATCTATGCCTATTCTAAAGCATATCTATGCTAGAATTACCCATATGTACTCGTTTTAACCATTCTACGCTGTCGTATACCACCCATCCACACCCGTTTTCACCATATATTTTGGTTTAAAATCACCGATCTAAACATGTTTTCAGCATGCTGTGCTCATTTTGTGCCATATTTCGGTTAGAATCCCCCATTTATACTCGTTTTAAGTATTCTACGATACTTTGATACCTTATTCCGATTACAATCGCATTTCAGTACCCGTTTCCAAAAATCTACGCCACTTTTATACCATATTTCGGTTTGAATCACCCGTCTATACTCGTTTTCACCGATCCACGCACATTCTACACCATATTCCCGTTAGAATCACTCATCGGTAATTCACGATTCAACTCTTGTTTTATACCATATTTCGGTTAGAATCAGCGATCCAAACTCGTTTTCGTCATCCTACGATCATAGTATACCATATTTCAGTTCAAATCACCCGTTTATACTCGCTTTAACTATTTTACGAGCACTTGATGCCTTATTTCGGTTAGAATCATATTTCTACACTCGTTTCACCAATCTAGGCCAGTTATGAACCTTATTCCGGTTAGAATCTCTCGCCTACACTCATTTTCACCATTCTACGCCCGTTCTACATATAATTTCGGTTAGAATCGCACATCTGTGCTCGTTTTCTCCATTCCACACTTGTTTTTATACCGTATTCTGCTTAGAGTCACCCATCCATAATCGTTTCCATCCTTCTACATTAATTCGATTCCATATTTTCGGTAAGAATTGCCTATTTATACTTGTTTTCAACAATCTAAGCTCATTTTATACCACAATTTCGGCTAGAACCACCCATCTATACTCGTTTTCATCCATCTATGCCTATTCTACACCATATATCGGTAAGAATCACCCGTCTATACTCGTTTAAACCATTCTACGCTCATTCTATATCATATTTTAGTTAGAATCACGCATCTATACTCGTTTTTACCATTCTGCGTCCGTTCTATGGCCTATTTTGGTTAGAATCACCGATCTCGACATGTTTTCAGCACTCTAAGCTTATTCTATACCGTATTTCGGTTAGAGTCGCTCATTTATGCCCGATTTCACCATTCTGCGATCATTTGATACCTTATTTCGATAACAATCACATTTCAGTCCTCGTTTTCACAAATCTATGCCACTTTTTCTACCCTATTTTGGTTAGGGTCTCCCATCTCTACTCGTTTTGACCAATCTACGCACATTCTACACCATATTCCTATTAGAATCACTCATCTATACTCGTTTACCACATCTCGATTAAAATTGACGCTCTAAACTTGTTTTCATCATCCTACGGTCATATTATACCATATTTCGGTTCGAAGCACCCGCTTGTACTCGTTTTCACCATTTTACGAGCATTTGATGTCTTATTTCGGTTAGACTCATATTTTTATTCTCGTTTCGCCCATCTAGGCCAGTTATGCACCTTATTTCGGTTAGGCCAGTTATGCACCTTATTTCGGTTAGAATCTCCCGTCTATATCCATTTTTACCATTCTATGCCCATTCTACACCATAATTCTTTTAGAATCACTCATCTGTGCTCGTTTTCACGATTCTACCGCTGTTTTATGCAATATTTCGATTAGAATCTACGATCTAAGTTTGTTTCCGTCATTCTACGACCATGTTGTACCATACTTCGGTTCGAATCGCCCGTTTACACTCGTTTTCGCCATTTCACGAGCATTTGACACCTTAATTCGGTTAGAATCTCATTTCTATACTCGTTTCACCGATCTAGAACGGTCGTATACCTTATTTTCGGTCGGAATCTCCCGTCCGTACTCGTTTTCACCATTCCACGCCCGTTCTACACCATAATTTTTGTTTGAATCACACATCTAGGCTCGTTTTCACCATTCTACACTTGTTTTTATACCACATTTCGGTTAGAATCACTCATCTATACTCGTTTTCATCATTCTACGTTCAGTATGTTCCATGTTTCTGTTAGAATCACCTATTTATACTCGTTTTCACCAATCTAAGCTCGTTCTATACCATAATTAGAATCCCTCATCTGTACCCGTTTTCACCAATCTAAGCTCGTTCTATACCATAATTAGAATCCCTCATCTATACCCGTCTTCATCAATCTATGCCTATTCTAAAGCATATCTATGCTAGAATTACCCATATGTACTCGTTTTAACCATTCTACGCTGTCGTATACCACCCATCCACACCCGTTTTCACCATTCCACGTCCGTTTTATATGATATTTTGGTTTAAAATCACCGATCTAAACATGTTTTCAGCATGCTGTGCTCATTTTGTGCCATATTTCGGTTAGAATCCCCCATTTATACTCGTTTTAAGTATTCTACGATACTTTGATACCTTATTCCGATTACAATCGCATTTCAGTACCCGTTTCCAAAAATCTACGCCACTTTTATACCATATTTCGGTTTGAATCACCCGTCTATACTCGTTTTCACCGATCCACGCACATTCTACACCATATTCCCGTTAGAATCACTCATCGGTAATTCACGATTCAACTCTTGTTTTATACCATATTTCGGTTAGAATCAGCGATCCAAACTCGTTTTCGTCATCCTACGATCATATTATACCATATTTCAGTTCGAATCACCCGTTTATACTCGCTTTAACTATTTTACGAGCACTTGATGCCTTATTTCGGTTAGAATCATATTTCTACACTCGTTTCACCAATCTAGGCCAGTTATGAACCTTATTCCGGTTAGAATCTCTCGCCTACACTCATTTTCACCATTCTACGCCCGTTCTACATATAATTTCGGTTAGAATCGCACATCTGTGCTCGTTTTCTCCATTCCACACTTGTTTTTATACCGTATTCTGCTTAGAGTCACCCATCCATAATCGTTTCCATCCTTCTACATTAATTCGATTCCATATTTTCGGTAAGAATTGCCTATTTATACTTGTTTTCAACAATCTAAGCTCATTTTATACCACAATTTCGGCTAGAACCACCCATCTATACTCGTTTTCATCCATCTATGCCTATTCTACACCATATATCGGTAAGAATCACCCGTCTATACTCGTTTAAACCATTCTACGCTCATTCTATATCATATTTTAGTTAGAATCACGCATCTATACTCGTTTTTACCATTCTGCGTCCGTTCTATGGCCTATTTTGGTTAGAATCACCGATCTCGACATGTTTTCAGCACTCTAAGCTTATTCTATACCGTATTTCGGTTAGAGTCGCTCATTTATGCCCGATTTCACCATTCTGCGATCATTTGATACCTTATTTCGATAACAATCACATTTCAGTCCTCGTTTTCACAAATCTATGCCACTTTTTCTACCCTATTTTGGTTAGGGTCTCCCATCTCTACTCGTTTTGACCAATCTACGCACATTCTACACCATATTCCTATTAGAATCACTCATCTATACTCGTTTACCACATCTCGATTAAAATTGACGCTCTAAACTTGTTTTCATCATCCTACGGTCATATTATACCATATTTCGGTTCGAAGCACCCGCTTGTACTCGTTTTCACCATTTTACGAGCATTTGATGTCTTATTTCGGTTAGACTCATATTTTTATTCTCGTTTCGCCCATCTAGGCCAGTTATGCACCTTATTTCGGTTAGGCCAGCTATGCACCTTATTTCGGTTAGAATCTCCCGTCTATATCCATTTTTACCATTCTATGCCCATTCTACACCATAATTCTTTTAGGATCACTCATCTGTGCTCGTTTTCACGACTCTACCGCTGTTTTATGCAATATTTCGATTAGAATCTACGATCTAAGTTTGTTTCCGTCATTCTACGACCATGTTGTACCATACTTCGGTTCGAATCGCCCGTTTACACTCGTTTTCGCCATTTCACGAGCATTTGACACCTTAATTCGGTTAGAATCTCATTTCTATACTCGTTTCACCGATCTAGAACGGTCGTATACCTTATTTTCGGTCGAAATCTCCCGTCCGTACTCGTTTTCACCATTCCACGCCCGTTCTACACCATAATTTTTGTTTGAATCACACATCTAGGCTCGTTTTCACCATTCTACACTTGTTTTTATACCACATTTCGGTTAGAATCACTCATCTATACTCGTTTTCATCATTCTACGTTCAGTATGTTCCATGTTTCTGTTAGAATCACCTATTTATACTCGTTTTCACCAATCTAAGCTCGTTCTATACCATAATTAGAATCCCTCATCTGTACCCGTTTTCACCAATCTAAGCTCGTTCTATACCATAATTAGAATCCCTCATCTATACCCGTCTTCATCAATCTATGCCTATTCTAAAGCATATCTATGCTAGAATTACCCATATGTACTCGTTTTAACCATTCTACGCTGTCGTATACCACCCATCCACACCCGTTTTCACCATATATTTTGGTTTAAAATCACCGATCTAAACATGTTTTCAGCATGCTGTGCTCATTTTGTGCCATATTTCGGTTAGAATCCCCCATTTATACTCGTTTTAAGTATTCTACGATACTTTGATACCTTATTCCGATTACAATCGCATTTCAGTACCCGTTTCCAAAAATCTACGCCACTTTTATACCATATTTCGGTTTGAATCACCCGTCTATACTCGTTTTCACCGATCCACGCACATTCTACACCATATTCCCGTTAGAATCACTCATCGGTAATTCACGATTCAACTCTTGTTTTATACCATATTTCGGTTAGAATCAGCGATCCAAACTCGTTTTCGTCATCCTACGATCATACTATACCATATTTCAGTTCGAATCACCCGTTTATACTCGCTTTAACTATTTTACGAGCACTTGATGCCTTATTTCGGTTAGAATCATATTTCTACACTCGTTTCACCAATCTAGGCCAGTTATGAACCTTATTCCGGTTAGAATCTCTCGCCTACACTCATTTTCACCATTCTACGCCCGTTCTACATATAATTTCGGTTAGAATCGCACATCTGTGCTCGTTTTCTCCATTCCACACTTGTTTTTATACCGTATTCTGCTTAGAGTCACCCATCCATAATCGTTTCCATCCTTCTACATTAATTCGATTCCATATTTTCGGTAAGAATTGCCTATTTATACTTGTTTTCAACAATCTAAGCTTATTTTATACCACAATTTCGGCTAGAACCACCCATCTATACTCATTTTCATCCATCTATGCCTATTCTACACCATATATCGGTAAGAATCACCCGTCTATACTCGTTTAAACCATTCTACGCTCATTCTATATCATATTTTAGTTAGAATCATGCATCTATACTCGTTTTTACCATTCTGCGTCCGTTCTATGGCCTATTTTGGTTAGAATCACCGATCTCGACATGTTTTCAGCACTCTAAGCTTATTCTATACCGTATTTCGGTTAGAGTCGCTCATTTATGCCCGATTTCACTATTCTGCGATCATTTGATACCTTATTTCGATAACAATCACATTTCAGTCCTCGTTTTCACAAATCTACGTCACTTTTTCTACCCTATTTTGGTTAGGGTCTCCCATCTCTACTCGTTTTGACCAATCTACGCACATTCTACACCATATTCCTATTAGAATCACTCATCTATACTCGTTTACCACATCTCGATTAAAATTGACGTTCTAAACTTGTTTTCATCATCCTACGGTCATATTATACCATATTTCGGTTCGAAGCACCCACTTGTACTCGTTTTCACCATTTTACGAGCATTTGATGTCTTATTTCGGTTAGACTCATATTTTTATTCTCGTTTCGCCCATCTAGGCCAGTTATGCACCTTATTTCGGTTAGGCCAGCTATGCACCTTATTTCGGTTAGAATCTCCCGTCTATATCCATTTTTACCATTCTATGCCCATTCTACACCATAATTCTTTTAGGATCACTCATCTGTGCTCGTTTTCATGACTCTACCGCTGTTTTATGCAATATTTCGATTAGAATCTACGATCTAAGTTTGTTTCCGTCATTCTACGACCATGTTGTACCATACTTCGGTTCGAATCGCCCGTTTACACTCGTTTTCGCCATTTCACGAGCATTTGACATCTTAATTCGGTTAGAATCTCATTTCTATACTCGTTTCACCGATCTAGAACGGGTCTATACCTTATTTTCGGTCGAAATCTCCCGTCCGTACTCGTTTTCACCATTCCACGCCCGTTCTACACCATAATTTTTGTTTGAATCACACATCTAGGCTCGTTTTCACCATTCAACACTTGTTTTTATACCACATTTCGGTTAGAATCACTCATCTATACTCGTTTTCATCATTCTACGTTCAGTATGTTCCATGTTTCTGTTAGAATCACCTATTTATACTCGTTTTCACCAATCTAAGCTCGTTCTATACCATAATTAGAATCCCTCATCTGTACCCGTTTTCACCAATCTAAGCTCGTTCTATACCATAATTAGAATCCCTCATCTATACCCGTCTTCATCAATCTATGCCTATTCTAAAGCATATCTATGCTAGAATTACCCATATGTACTCGTTTTAACCATTCTACGCTGTCGTATACCACCCATCCACACCCGTTTTCACCATATATTTTGGTTTAAAATCACCGATCTAAACATGTTTTCAGCATGCTGTGCTCATTTTGTGCCATATTTCGGTTAGAATCCCCCATTTATACTCGTTTTAAGTATTCTACGATACTTTGATACCTTATTCCGATTACAATCGCATTTCAGTACCCGTTTCCAAAAATCTACGCCACTTTTATACCATATTTCGGTTTGAATCACCCGTCTATACTCGTTTTCACCGATCCACGCACATTCTACACCATATTCCCGTTAGAATCACTCATCGGTAATTCACGATTCAACTCTTGTTTTATACCATATTTTCGGTTAGAATCAGCGATCCAAACTCGTTTTCGTCATCCTACGATCATACTATACCATATTTCAGTTCGAATCACCCGTTTATACTCGCTTTAACTATTTTACGAGCACTTGATGCCTTATTTCGGTTAGAATCATATTTCTACACTCTGTTTCACAATCTAGGCCAGTTATGACCTTATTCCGGTTAGAATCTCTCGCCTACACTCATTTTCACCATTCTACGCCCGTCCTCTGACATATATTTCGGTTAGATCGCACATCTGGCTCGTTTCTCCATTCCACACTTGTTTTTATACCGTATTCTGCTTAGAGTCACCCATCCATAATCGTTTCCATCCTTCTACATTAATTCGATTCCATATTTTCGGTAAGAATTGCCTATTTATACTTGTTTTCAACAATCTAAGCTCATTTTATACCACAATTTCGGCTAGAACCACCCATCTATACTCGTTTTCATCCATCTATGCCTATTCTACACCATATATCGGTAAGAATTGTCACGACCCGCACCCGGTTTAGGGCACGAGAGCGTGGGTACGTCCAGCCTACGCCGCAGCATCGGCGGTAGAACGCTGTCTAGGTCAAGTACTATCTAAATAATCTCACACTAGTATCCAACTCCATAAGGAGACACGGATAACAACATACTCAATCACAATTACAGCACGATAAGAATTTGAAGAACAAAAGAGTACAACACAAGACTAATGATAAAACAATCATACCTGATGTCAGTAACAACCAATCTCCAAGTGTCAGAACAAGTCCACTAAGGTCACAGTCTGGAAAAATATTTTCCAGTCAGGAAGGAGCAAAGTACATCTCTAAATAGCAGTTCTATATAAATGACATAAACTATGTAGCAGTTCTAGATGGAAACATACCAGATGCATGTATAGGTACGAGAAATGTACAATGAAAGAAATACTGGAAATACTGTAAGTAAATGCAGGAAAAGAAACATATGTCAAAGAGCAAGAGACCTATGACTAAGTGTGTGAGTACTAGCTTTAACATGTGATCGGCTTGGGACTAGTAAACTCATTACATGGGTTAGTAGGGCTAACCGATGTAACAGTGAGGAGGCATGTAAACTCATTACATGGGTTAGTAGGGCTAACCGATGTAACAGTGAGGAGGCATGTAAACTCATTACATGGGTTAGTAGGGCTAACCGATGTAACAGTGAGGAGACATGTAAATGGTCAGGCCGCACCCGACGTGAGATGTGGGGTGAGCTATGGTGCATATAAAGTTGGGTATGATCACATATCTACACTAAAGTACTCCCCAAACCCCCAACTGGTATAGTAGATCCAATCATGGTACGCTATGGCACGGGATTCCCTAAGAAGGTAGCAAATCTCCCCGGGAATCAGTGTCTGTACATGCACAAGATAACAAGGAAAACAAGTCTTGTACAAGCTACACCATGAATAAGGAATAACATCTCATGACGAGATCCGTGTATACCAATCCGTGTAACCATCGTGTCAAGATCATGGATATTTACACTAGATACAGTGAACATAGGAGATATCATAAATTAGAAACTAATCAGAGAATGTACTCGCCTTGGGTCCTTAGCTGGTAAAACCAATGTCCTGTTCCAGAGTATCGTCTGGAGGAACCAACAGTCCTAAAATATATCAAATACAATATTTACATCAGGAGCTACACTAACACATCACAAATACATGAACTCAGGGCTCTGCCAGGTATGGCACTAGTCAACTAGGGTCATCTAGTAGGGACACGTATATAATACACATTACACTTATTATACTTACAATATTTATATACGCACCAATTTAAATGTATTTACAATATATATATATATATATCTTTTAAATACATATTTGATTTATACTATTTGAACATTATATATGTATACTCATACATATGCTAAAATACCTTTTTTTTTTAAATATATATATATAAATACTAATTTGATTACATATACTAGAAATACGTATTTACGTATATAAATCATTTCGAACTTATTTTGAGCAATAGTTTCAAATAAAGGTTTATTTATAAAAACTAGAATTTATGTAAAAGCTAATATTTTCATTTATGGTAAAATCGGTCACCGATCCAATAAACTAATTTTTGAACTCATTTAGATTATTGAAACTATATTTTTAATTTAATAATGTAACCAAAAATTATTATTATTTTTACATATCAAAACCCTTTTAATTTGTTACATAAAAATAACTAATTACATAAACTAGCTAATTACATATTAATATAACCAAATTATATAAAATAACCAAATTATATATACTAATTTCATGAATTAAACTAATTATATAAAATACTAATTATATATACTAAACTGATTATGAGAAAACACCAAACTAATTAATTGATATTTACTAACTGGTTAATAACAAATTACTGTTTATTAAGAATTAGCTAATCAAATCATTAACTTAAACTAACTATAATTAATTAATTAACTAATAAATCATACTAAACTAATTAATAACAAGTTACATTAATTAAACTAGTTATATAAATAACTAATTATATACACTAAACTAATGTTGTAATTTAATAAACTAATTGTTTAATAATTTAACTACTGATTAATTAGTACTTACTGATTGATGAATTAATTAACTGATAAAACTAACTGATTAAGATTAATTAACTGATTAGTCAGACTAATTAACTAATCTAATTTTACTAACTAATCTAATATATACTAAACTGATTTTATAATTTAATTGAAAAGAAAATAATTAACCAATATAAATAACTAATAGTTATTTAATTAATTACTAATTACAATTAATATAACTTAAACTAATAACTATATTAATTAATTAGTTAATCTAATTAACTATTAACTATATTAATTACTATTTACTCTCAGTTCACAGAACTGAAAAAAAAAGGAAAGGGGAGAAAGGGGCTCACTGCGGGGTTTCAGGCTGGGGTTTTCCGGCGAGGTCGGCCGGCCAGGGTGTCGGCGTCGGCGGTCAGCGGAGGAGAAGCTCGAGGCGGCAGCGGCATTCGAGGAGCGGCGGCGCGGGATCTCGACGACGGCGGCGTCTGGTCGAGGAGGCGGCTCGACTCGAGTGCGGCGGAATCTTCAGCGGCGGCTCGACTCGAGTGCGGCGGCGGGCTGCTCGAGGGCGGCGTTCGACGGATCTGGCGGCCACCGGCGGCGTCTTCGACCCAGGGCAGCGACAGGGCGGCGACAGCTTCGTTCCAGCGGCGGGCCACCGGCTTCAGCGGCGACGACGACGACGACGACTACTCCGGCGGCGGCTTCGAGTCTAGGGTTAGGGTTCTGGGTTTTGTGCGTCGGGGTCGTGTCCGGGCTGGACACGGCGGTCTGGTGTCTGCGGATCGTGTCCGGGGCAGGACACGATGGGTGCTTTACTGTGGACGTGTCCGGGTTTGCCGGACACGGAGATGCTGTTGTAAACTGGAGGATGTGGATGTGTCCGGGTGTGTCGGACACGGAAAAATCTGTTTGTAAAATGTAAATCTGGACACAGGAAAAGAAATGGATATGGTGGGACACCCGGGGTCGGACCCGAGGCCATCACGGCTGACACGGATGCTGGACACACGGACACGAGCACACAAAATGGTGGTGGCTGTTGGCTGGTGGGAAAAATGTGGGGGCGAGCTAATAAATGAAAATTAGGGTTTCTAGGGAGGTGATGATGAGAACTTAAATAGGGAGAAAGGGTGTGGGATA
Source organism: Iris macrosiphon (assembly GCA_036927795.1). Taxonomy (NCBI): domain Eukaryota; kingdom Viridiplantae; phylum Streptophyta; class Magnoliopsida; order Asparagales; family Iridaceae; genus Iris; species Iris macrosiphon. Next base: position 12,646 of record JAYESA010001995.1, read on the forward strand.
AAGGGTTGCGGGTTGGCCCAATGATGAATGGCCCAGAATTTATTTAAACGGGTTTTACATGTGGGAAAAATGAGGGTGCAAAAAGGGGAGACAGTAAACTGGTAAATTTAAATAGAGAAGAAATTTAAGAAAATATTTTTAAGAGGCTTTCAAAGGCTGACTGATTAAATTAGCTACGAATTAACTTCATTTTGGCAAAACCTTAGAAAATATGTAATTTGTTTATTTATTATTCCAAAATGGATATGATATCTTATTATGAAAACAACTAGTCCTATAATAATTTCATCAATAAAAATTTTATTATTTCAAGCCAATAAACATTTGAAACTAAAATATATATTATTATTTATTTATTTATTTTGTAATACATCGACATTTAGAAAAATGACTTTTATAAAAGATTTTTAAATTACCTTCTATAATCAAACATCGTTCAAAATAAAATAAGAATTTTAAGGAGAATTATTTTATAACTTGATATTTTAAAATAAATAAAAATCTAATTATTTTGGAAATTGGAATTGGAGGTTACAAGTCTATCCACCTTAGAAAAATTTCGTCCTCGAAATTTAGGGACGACTAGGATAGAAAAATTTGTTGTTCATAATGATGAATATGTCATTGAAGAAATATTTCTATAAGGAAAATATTTACCAAACAGAAGGAAACATGAAGAAAAAGAAAATATGGTTTAAGACAGGAATAACTTGAAGGAATCATGGCTCGGCTTTGAATCCTCTAGAAGGTTAGGTGTTGGAAAGTAGACACGATCACTGAAAACAGATAATTTGAATAATGCACGTTACCTTTTCAAAGTAACTAAACCAAGGAAGACCCAGTATAATGAATGATATAGACATGAAAGTTATAGATAATTCGAAAGATACGGCCGACAATTTGATTTAAGAAACTTAATACATCTTTCAGGATGTAATCAAGAGACATCTAATTGCCTTTCTTGATTTCTAGGAAAAAAGTCTTCACTACCATCTGAAAATAATCCTTCCTTTTTATCCTCGTTCATTTTACTTTTCTCAATCTTGTGATTCATCATTAACTAATATTTATAAAAGTTCAAATTCCACAAACTTTATTGGATTAGATCTTCGAATTTCTGAATCAAAATTTATTACATGTCCAAAATCCTTATCATCAAATTCGAGTTGTTTATCTTAACATCAACTATACCTCGATTATTTTCTTCGATTTCAAATGTTACTGTCATGGTCAAGATTTTAATTTAAATCACAACCTCAATATACCATGATCTTACCTTACGACCTTCAATTATATGATCCCATAATCAATTATATTCTAATATTCTTTACCATGAGCTTCATTACATTCCATATTTCTTTACCCGTATGTATAATGTTTCCGAATTTGAAAAAATTCATCCTCTGAATTTATTATCCCAATGTAAAATATTTACTACTGAAGTCCTTAATATTTTAATTGAATTACAGTCGTATCATAATCTCCTCAATTTTGAGTAAATAACTAAATACAAAATTTACTATCCAATCCTTTTAATTGAAATTCAATCAATGCATATTTATAAAACTAAAAAATCTGCATCCCAAATTTAACTTTAAACACTCATCAATCATCTAACTCAAATTCAATTGATGCTTATTCCAATCTAACTCCTCCTCCCAAGAATTCAATTTGACACTATTCCTCTTGCGATTTTATTTCCTGCTTTTCTCTTCTTTTTTTTTTTTTTTTTCCCTCAAATACTCAACGATGCGATGCTTCCAGTATCTTCAATGCAACATTCATACTATATAAAAATTTCTATCTTGCAATCAAATAGATGAAAATGATAATCTCTCAAATTTCTCAAATTTTTAATAATCAATTCCATCAGATCAAGACCTCCTTAAAATTAATAAATCCTCAAATTTTTGGCTCTGTGAATTTATTAATTCTCCTTTTAAGTCAATATTTATCCTCGAGTTTCAATCATCCCCAATCTTCGTAGAATTAATGATCTGTCAATTCTTTTATTAACGCCTTAACTCTTTATTTAAATTAATGCTTATCCACAAATTTAATCTTCTTGTCTCTTTTGGTCAGTCATAACCTCGTCATAGATCTCTGCTATGGTCAAAACCCAATGATCAAGGTTTAAGAAAACTCTACCTACAGCCATGCAATTTGAGAAAATATATAGGTCATGTGTCTTGTCATGGTATTTCAGTCTCTGTTAAGGTGTACTACTAGTTATATCCTAACAAGGAAATCATGAATACGAACTACAGCACTTAGGGAAATCAATCAATCAAGAGACGGGAATATTAGAAAAAGAACCTGCTAACATATTACTTGTAGTATCTACTATCTCTAACAAACACTTAACTCTAGCACATTCACTAACTAATTCTCATTCATGTACACTGGTACCCACATCAACTAATCATATATTAATATTCATATCTCTCATCTACCAAAAATTAATCCTCAAAATAATCGTCAAGGTTTAACTTCCCGATCCACTTAAATAAAATGCATATACCTCCTCAAAATTAGATACTTCACATCGAAAAAAAAATTTAATCACTTCTAGAATCTTGGTAGCCTTAACTAGGTTTAGTGAATCAAATTTAAATCCTCAATATTTTAACAACATAAAATCTCAACTCCTAAAAAAATCTGAAAATATTAAATTCATTTCCACCTTTTTAATTTATAACTCCTCAATGTAAATATGAGTGCTCACGGTCTCTAATACTCAAGGTGCACTCAATACCTCTATTGTCTAGAACTGTGTACTAAATTTGTACTGCCCGAATCACTTGCACTATTACCTCCAATGATCAAAGTTATCATCAACTGTGTTTTCTTTCATGATTTCAATTTATGTCAATTGGTATATCATCTAATTATCAACACACAGAGTGCTTACTGTTATTGACGTCATCCTTGACTAATCCTTGATATAGAATCGTTAGCACTCTTGGTATTATATCACTAGCTGCATTAATGGATTATCTCATCAAGCTCATTAGACTCATGATCACCTGTATCCTCTATAACACTCATGTTTCTTTACTCTCATGGGTATGTGTATGGTTCCTCATCTCGATGGTTGTATATGTATTTCCTTCGATCCTTTAAAGCCTATTAAACTCATCCGTGATACGCTTCACAACTTCCATTACAAATCCTGATATTTCTCTACTTATGACATCTCATTAAACCCTTTATACATATACATTTCTTTACCTTTAACATTTCTGATATCAATCATCAAATTGGACATCATGCTCCATAAATTCTTAACGCAATTCCTGGATACTTAATCGTTTACATAGATCACTCCATTACATCATCATGATTATCCAGGACGGGTAATTGGCTCTGATACTGACTCTGAGAACTATCACTGATACTCTATACTCTCCTTAATTCTCAGTCTCTAATGACACTACTCCTAGAATCATTGGTACAAGGTACTATGCTAAGGGCTGACTCTAGATTAAAGCCTACTGCTCACATGCCCAACTAAGAAATACTAGCAACACAGTCAATACTAATACAAGACACAAACAAAATTACAAGCCACTAATTATCATACTTAACAAGAAATCCTCAAGGAATAGGAGCTCAAAGACTGAATTGAGGACAGAAGGTATCCTTACCGCTAGTAAAGAAAGAAGCGGTGGAACAAAGTCCTGGAATAACAGAAATAGATAAGTCTTGAGATGATATTTTAAGAACCAATTTAGGATACAACCTGATAATCATACACGTCTGTCTGAAATCATGACACTCAGAATCCTCGCCACGCCAGTAAGCATAGATGCGATAAACGATAGGTTTCGTAACTAAGGTATGCACTCTATAATCATGTCGTCTAGAATCTTCGCCACGCCAACCGGTATGGCTGCGAAAGAATCTAAGCTTCATAACTATAGTATGTACATCCAAGTCAGGTCCCTACGTTCTCGTCACCACAGCTAATATGGCTGCGATAAATTCTAGGTTCCATAATCAAAGTAGACGTTTTACCTTCCTCACTGTCCTCATCAATATATGTCATCAGATGATACCATAAATCCTAGTCCGTAAAAATTCATCTCAATTTGAAATCAACCCAACAACGATACCAGGAATTAAAGTTAACAACTGGTCAACAAGAATCAAACTCAACAATGATACCAAGATTTTAATTTAATAACTGCTCAACAAGAATCAAGTTTAGTGACAACAAGCGAGAGCGGACGGAAACAAGGAAAGATTTAAATTGAAAATAAGATTCTCATGGGGTCATCCCAGGAATCTCTCAAGAATTTTGTGATTGAGTATCCTCTCTCATCCTAGTATCCTATGTCCTATATTCTATAGCAGGCACGCGGTAGTACAACTAATACGTCGCACTACCACGACATCGCACAACTTGCGAAGTCAGACCTGCATGGGCCACCACAAAAACGTGTCACGACCCGCACCCGGTTTAGGGCACGAGAGCGTGGGTACGTCCAGCCTACGCCGCAGCATCGGCGGTAGAACGCTGTCTAGGTCAAGTACTATCTAAATAATCTCACACTAGTATCCAACTCCATAAGGAGACACGGATAACAACATACTCAATCACAATTACAGCACGATAAGAATTTGAAGAACAAAAGAGTACAACACAAGACTAATGATAAAACAATCATACCTGATGTCAGTAACAACCAATCTCCAAGTGTCAGAACAAGTCCACTAAGGTCACAGTCTGGAAAAATATTTTCCAGTCAGGAAGGAGCAAAGTACATCTCTAAATAGCAGTTCTATATAAATGACATAAACTATGTAGCAGTTCTAGATGGAAACATACCAGATGCATGTATAGGTACGAGAAATGTACAATGAAAGAAATACTGGAAATACTGTAAGTAAATGCAGGAAAAGAAACATATGTCAAAGAGCAAGAGACCTATGACTAAGTGTGTGAGTACTAGCTTTAACATGTGATCGGCTTGGGACTAGTAAACTCATTACATGGGTTAGTAGGGCTAACCGATGTAACAGTGAGGAGGCATGTAAACTCATTACATGGGTTAGTAGGGCTAACCGATGTAACAGTGAGGAGGCATGTAAACTCATTACATGGGTTAGTAGGGCTAACCGATGTAACAGTGAGGAGACATGTAAATGGTCAGGCCGCACCCGACGTGAGATGTGGGGTGAGCTATGGTGCATATAAAGTTGGGTATGATCACATATCTACACTAAAGTACTCCCCAAACCCCCGACTGGTATAGTAGATCCAATCATGGTACGCTATGGCACGGGATTCCCTAAGAAGGTAGCAAATCTCCCCGGGAATCAGTGTCTGTACATGCACAAGATAACAAGGAAAACAAGTCTTGTACAAGCTACACCATGAATAAGGAATAACATCTCATGACGAGATCCGTGTATACCAATCCGTGTAACCATCGTGTCAAGATCATGGATATTTACACTAGATACAGTGAACATAGGAGATATCATAAATTAGAAACTAATCAGAGAATGTACTCGCCTTGGGTCCTTAGCTGGTAAAACCAATGTCCTGTTCCAGAGTATCGTCTGGAGGAACCAACAGTCCTAAAATATATCAAATACAATATTTACATCAGGAGCTACACTAACACATCACAAATACATGAACTCAGGGCTCTGCCAGGTATGGCACTAGTCAACTAGGGTCATCTAGTAGGGACACGTATATAATACACATTACACTTATTATACTTACAATATTTATATACGCACCAATTTAAATGTATTTACAATATATATATATATATATCTTTTAAATACATATTTGATTTATACTATTTGAACATTATATATGTATACTCATACATATGCTAAAATACCTTTTTTTTTTAAATATATATATATAAATACTAATTTGATTACATATACTAGAAATACGTATTTACGTATATAAATCATTTCGAACTTATTTTGAGCAATAGTTTCAAATAAAGGTTTATTTATAAAAACTAGAATTTATGTAAAAGCTAATATTTTCATTTATGGTAAAATCGGTCACCGATCCAATAAACTAATTTTTGAACTCATTTAGATTATTGAAACTATATTTTTAATTTAATAATGTAACCAAAAATTATTATTATTTTTACATATCAAAACCCTTTTAATTTGTTACATAAAAATAACTAATTACATAAACTAGCTAATTACATATTAATATAACCAAATTATATAAAATAACCAAATTATATATACTAATTTCATGAATTAAACTAATTATATAAAATACTAATTATATATACTAAACTGATTATGAGAAAACACCAAACTAATTAATTGATATTTACTAACTGGTTAATAACAAATTACTGTTTATTAAGAATTAGCTAATCAAATCATTAACTTAAACTAACTATAATTAATTAATTAACTAATAAATCATACTAAACTAATTAATAACAAGTTACATTAATTAAACTAGTTATATAAATAACTAATTATATACACTAAACTAATGTTGTAATTTAATAAACTAATTGTTTAATAATTTAACTACTGATTAATTAGTACTTACTGATTGATGAATTAATTAACTGATAAAACTAACTGATTAAGATTAATTAACTGATTAGTCAGACTAATTAACTAATCTAATTTTACTAACTAATCTAATATATACTAAACTGATTTTATAATTTAATTGAAAAGAAAATAATTAACCAATATAAATAACTAATAGTTATTTAATTAATTACTAATTACAATTAATATAACTTAAACTAATAACTATATTAATTAATTAGTTAATCTAATTAACTATTAACTATATTAATTACTATTTACTCTCAGTTCACAGAACTGAAAAAAAAAGGAAAGGGGAGAAAGGGGCTCACTGCGGGGTTTCAGGCTGGGGTTTTCCGGCGAGGTCGGCCGGCCAGGGTGTCGGCGTCGGCAGTCAGCGGAGGAGAAGCTCGAGGCGGCAGCGGCATTCGAGGAGCGGCGGCGCGGGATCTCGACGACGGCGGCGTCTGGTCGAGGAGGCGGCTCGACTCGAGTGCGGCGGAATCTTCAGCGGCGGCTCGACTCGAGTGCGGCGGCGGGCTGCTCGAGGGCGGCGTTCGACGGATCTGGCGGCCACCGGCGGCGTCTTCGACCCAGGGCAGCGACAGGGCGGCGACGGCTTCGTTCCAGCGGCGGGCCACCGGCTTCAGCGGCGACGACGACGACGACGACTACTCCGGCGGCGGCTTCGAGTCTAGGGTTAGGGTTCTGGGTTTTGTGCGTCGGGGTCGTGTCCGGGCTGGACACGGCGGTCTGGTGTCTGCGGATCGTGTCCGGGGCAGGACACGATGGGTGCTTTACTGTGGACGTGTCCGGGTTTGCCGGACACGGAGATGCTGTTGTAAACTGGAGGATGTGGATGTGTCCGGGTGTGTCGGACACGGAAAAATCTGTTTGTAAAATGTAAATCTGGACACAGGAAAAGAAATGGATATGGTGGGACACCCGGGGTCGGACCCGAGGCCATCACGGCTGACACGGATGCTGGACACACGGACACGAGCACACAAAATGGTGGTGGCTGTTGGCTGGTGGGAAAAATGTGGGGGCGAGCTAATAAATGAAAATTAGGGTTTCTAGGGAGGTGATGATGAGAACTTAAATAGGGAGAAAGGGTGTGGGATAAAGGGTTGCGGGTTGGCCCAATGATGAATGGCCCAGAATTTATTTAAACGGGTTTTACATGTGGGAAAAATGAGGGTGCAAAAAGGGGAGACAGTAAACTGGTAAATTTAAATAGAGAAGAAATTTAAGAAAATATTTTTAAGAGGCTTTCAAAGGCTGACTGATTAAATTAGCTACGAATTAACTTCATTTTGGCAAAACCTTAGAAAATATGTAATTTGTTTATTTATTATTCCAAAATGGATATGATATCTTATTATGAAAACAACTAGTCCTATAATAATTTCATCAATAAAAATTTTATTATTTCAAGCCAATAAACATTTGAAACTAAAATATATATTATTATTTATTTATTTATTTTGTAATACATCGACATTTAGAAAAATGACTTTTATAAAAGATTTTTAAATTACCTTCTATAATCAAACATCGTTCAAAATAAAATAAGAATTTTAAGGAGAATTATTTTATAACTTGATATTTTAAAATAAATAAAAATCTAATTATTTTGGAAATTGGAATTGGAGGTTACAAGTCTATCCACCTTAGAAAAATTTCGTCCTCGAAATTTAGGGACGACTAGGATAGAAAAATTTGTTGTTCATAATGATGAATATGTCATTGAAGAAATATTTCTATAAGGAAAATATTTACCAAACAGAAGGAAACATGAAGAAAAAGAAAATATGGTTTAAGACAGGAATAACTTGAAGGAATCATGGCTCGGCTTTGAATCCTCTAGAAGGTTAGGTGTTGGAAAGTAGACACGATCACTGAAAACAGATAATTTGAATAATGCACGTTACCTTTTCAAAGTAACTAAACCAAGGAAGACCCAGTATAATGAATGATATAGACATGAAAGTTATAGATAATTCGAAAGATACGGCCGACAATTTGATTTAAGAAACTTAATACATCTTTCAGGATGTAATCAAGAGACATCTAATTGCCTTTCTTGATTTCTAGGAAAAAAGTCTTCACTACCATCTGAAAATAATCCTTCCTTTTTATCCTCGTTCATTTTACTTTTCTCAATCTTGTGATTCATCATTAACTAATATTTATAAAAGTTCAAATTCCACAAACTTTATTGGATTAGATCTTCGAATTTCTGAATCAAAATTTATTACATGTCCAAAATCCTTATCATCAAATTCGAGTTGTTTATCTTAACATCAACTATACCTCGATTATTTTCTTCGATTTCAAATGTTACTGTCATGGTCAAGATTTTAATTTAAATCACAACCTCAATATACCATGATCTTACTTACGACCTTCAATTATATGATCCCATAATCAATTATATTCTAATATTCTTTACCATGAGCTTCATTACATTCCATATTTCTTTACCCGTATGTATAATGTTTCCGAATTTGAAAAAATTCATCCTCTGAATTTATTATCCCAATGTAAAATATTTACTACTGAAGTCCTTAATATTTTAATTGAATTACAGTCGTATCATAATCTCCTCAATTTTGAGTAAATAACTAAATACAAAATTTACTATCCAATCCTTTTAATTGAAATTCAATCAATGCATATTTATAAAACTAAAAAATCTGCATCCCAAATTTAACTTTAAACACTCATCAATCATCTAACTCAAATTCAATTGATGCTTATTCCAATCTAACTCCTCCTCCCAAGAATTCAATTTGACACTATTCCTCTTGCGATTTTATTTCCTGCTTTTCTCTTCTTTTTTTTTTCTTTTTTTTCCCTCAAATACTCAACGATGCGATGCTTCCAGTATCTTCAATGCAACATTCATACTATATAAAAATTTCTATCTTGCAATCAAATAGATGAAAATGATAATCTCTCAAATTTCTCAAATTTTTAATAATCAATTCCATCAGATCAAGACCTCCTTAAAATTAATAAATCCTCAAATTTTTGGCTCTGTGAATTTATTAATTCTCCTTTTAAGTCAATATTTATCCTCGAGTTTCAATCATCCCCAATCTTCGTAGAATTAATGATCTGTCAATTCTTTTATTAACGCCTTAACTCTTTATTTAAATTAATGCTTATCCACAAATTTAATCTTCTTGTCTCTTTTGGTCAGTCATAACCTCGTCATAGATCTCTGCTATGGTCAAAACCCAATGATCAAGGTTTAAGAAAACTCTACCTACAGCCATGCAATTTGAGAAAATATATAGGTCATGTGTCTTGTCATGGTATTTCAGTCTCTGTTAAGGTGTACTACTAGTTATATCCTAACAAGGAAATCATGAATACGAACTACAGCACTTAGGGAAATCAATCAATCAAGAGACGAGAACATTAGAAAAAGAACCTGCTAACATATTACTTGTAGTATCTACTATCTCTAACAAACACTTAACTCTAGCACATTCACTAACTAATTCTCATTCATGTACACTGGTACCCACATCAACTAATCATATATTAATATTCATATCTCTCATCTACCAAAAATTAATCCTCAAAATAATCGTCAAGGTTTAACTTCCCGATCCACTTAAATAAAATGCATATACCTCCTCAAAATTAGATACTTCACATCGAAAAAAAAATTTAATCACTTCTAGAATCTTGGTAGCCTTAACTAGGTTTAGTGAATCAAATTTAAATCCTCAATATTTTAACAACATAAAATCTCAACTCCTAAAAAAATCTGAAAATATTAAATTCATTTCCACCTTTTTAATTTATAACTCCTCAATGTAAATATGAGTGCTCACGGTCTCTAATACTCAAGGTGCACTCAATACCTCTATTGTCTAGAACTGTGTACTAAATTTGTACTGCCCGAATCACTTGCACTATTACCTCCAATGATCAAAGTTATCATCAACTGTGTTTTCTTTCATGATTTCAATTTATGTCAATTGGTATATCATCTAATTATCAACACACAGAGTGCTTACTGTTATTGACGTCATCCTTGACTAATCCTTGATATAGAATCGTTAGCACTCTTGGTATTATATCACTAGCTGCATTAATGGATTATCTCATCAAGCTCATTAGACTCATGATCACCTGTATCCTCTATAACACTCATGTTTCTTTACTCTCATGGGTATGTGTATGGTTCCTCATCTCGATGGTTGTATATGTATTTCCTTCGATCCTTTAAAGCCTATTAAACTCATCCGTGATACGCTTCACAACTTCCATTACAAATCCTGATATTTCTCTACTTATGACATCTCATTAAACCCTTTATACATATACATTTCTTTACCTTTAACATTTCTGATATCAATCATCAAATTGGACATCATGCTCCATAAATTCTTAACGCAATTCCTGGATACTTAATCGTTTACATAGATCACTCCATTACATCATCATGATTATCCAGGACGGGTAATTGGCTCTGATACTGACTCTGAGAACTATCACTGATACTCTATACTCTCCTTAATTCTCAGTCTCTAATGACACTACTCCTAGAATCATTGGTACAAGGTACTATGCTAAGGGCTGACTCTAGATTAAAGCCTACTGCTCACATGCCCAACTAAGAAATACTAGCAACACAGTCAATACTAATACAAGACACAAACAAAATTACAAGCCACTAATTATCATACTTAACAAGAAATCCTCAAGGAATAGGAGCTCAAAGATTGAATTGAGGACAGAAGGTATCCTTACCGCTAGTAAAGAAAGAAGCGGTGGAACAAAGTCCTGGAATAACAGAAATAGATAAGTCTTGAGATAATATTTTAAGAACCAATTTAGGATACAACCTGATAATCATACACGTCTGTCTGAAATCATGACACTCAGAATCCTCGCCACGCCAGTAAGCATAGATGCGATAAACGATAGGTTTCGTAACTAAGGTATGCACTCTATAATCATGTCGTCTAGAATCTTCGCCACGCCAACCGGTATGGCTGCGAAAGAATCTAAGCTTCATAACTATAGTATGTACATCCAAGTCAGGTCCCTACGTTCTCGTCACCACAGCTAATATGGCTGCGATAAATTCTAGGTTCCATAATCAAAGTAGACGTTTTACCTTCCTCACTGTCCTCATCAATATATGTCATCAGATGATACCATAAATCCTAGTCCGTAAAAATTCATCTCAATTTGAAATCAACCCAACAACGATACCAGGAATTAAAGTTAACAACTGGTCAACAAGAATCAAACTCAACAATGATACCAAGATTTTAATTTAATAACTGCTCAACAAGAATCAAGTTTAGTGACAACAAGCGAGAGCGGACGGAAACAAGGAAAGATTTAAATTGAAAATAAGATTCTCATGGGGTCATCCCAGGAATCTCTCAAGAATTTTGTGATTGAGTATCCTCTCTCATCCTAGTATCCTATGTCCTATATTCTATAGCAGGCACGCGGTAGTACAACTAATACGTCGCACTACCACGACATCGCACAACTTGCGAAGTCAGACCTGCATGGGCCACCACAAAAACGTGTCACGATCCGCACCCGGTTTAGGGCACGAGAGCGTGGGTACGTCCAGCCTACGCCGCAGCATCGGCGGTAGAACGCTGTCTAGGTCAAGTACTATCTAAATAATCTCACACTAGTATCCAACTCCATAAGGAGACACGGATAACAACATATTCAATCACAATTACAGCACGATAAGAATTTGAAGAACAAAAGAGTACAACACAAGACTAATGATAAAACAATCATACCTGATGTCAGTAACAACCAATCTCCAAGTGTCAGAACAAGTCCACTAAGGTCACAGTCTGGAAAAATATTTTCCAGTCAGGAAGGAGCAAAGTACATCTCTAAATAGCAGTTCTATATAAATGACATAAACTATGTAGCAGTTCTAGATGGAAACATACCAGATGCATGTATAGGTACGAGAAATGTACAATGAAAGAAATACTGGAAATACTGTAAGTAAATGCAGGAAAAGAAACATATGTCAAAGAGCAAGAGACCTATGACTAAGTGTGTGAGTACTAGCTTTAACATGTGATCGGCTTGGGACTAGTAAACTCATTACATGGGTTAGTAGGGCTAACCGATGTAACAGTGAGGAGGCATGTAAACTCATTACATGGGTTAGTAGGGCTAACCGATGTAACAGTGAGGAGGCATGTAAACTCATTACATGGGTTAGTAGGGCTAACCGATGTAACAGTGAGGAGACATGTAAATGGTCAGGCCGCACCCGACGTGAGATGTGGGGTGAGCTATGGTGCATATAAAGTTGGGTATGATCACATATCTACACTAAAGTACTCCCCAAACCCCCGACTGGTATAGTAGATCCAATCATGGTACGCTATGGCACGGGATTCCCTAAGAAGGTAGCAAATCTCCCCGGGAATCAGTGTCTGTACATGCACAAGATAACAAGGAAAACAAGTCTTGTACAAGCTACACCATGAATAAGGAATAACATCTCATGACGAGATCCGTGTATACCAATCCGTGTAACCATCGTGTCAAGATCATGGATATTTACACTAGATACAGTGAACATAGGAGATATCATAAATTAGAAACTAATCAGAGAATGTACTCGCCTTGGGTCCTTAGCTGGTAAAACCAATGTCCTGTTCCAGAGTATCGTCTGGAGGAACCAACAGTCCTAAAATATATCAAATACAATATTTACATCAGGAGCTACACTAACACATCACAAATACATGAACTCAGGGCTCTGCCAGGTATGGCACTAGTCAACTAGGGTCATCTAGTAGGGACACGTATATAATACACATTACACTTATTATACTTACAATATTTATATACGCACCAATTTAAATGTATTTACAATATATATATATATATATCTTTTAAATACATATTTGATTTATACTATTTGAACATTATATATGTATACTCATACATATGCTAAAATACCTTTTTTTTTTAAATATATATATATAAATACTAATTTGATTACATATACTAGAAATACGTATTTACGTATATAAATCATTTCGAACTTATTTTGAGCAATAGTTTCAAATAAAGGTTTATTTATAAAAACTAGAATTTATGTAAAAGCTAATATTTTCATTTATGGTAAAATCGGTCACCGATCCAATAAACTAATTTTTGAACTCATTTAGATTATTGAAACTATATTTTTAATTTAATAATGTAACCAAAAATTATTATTATTTTTACATATCAAAACCCTTTTAATTTGTTACATAAAAATAACTAATTACATAAACTAGCTAATTACATATTAATATAACCAAATTATATAAAATAACCAAATTATATATACTAATTTCATGAATTAAACTAATTATATAAAATACTAATTATATATACTAAACTGATTATGAGAAAACACCAAACTAATTAATTGATATTTACTAACTGGTTAATAACAAATTACTGTTTATTAAGAATTAGCTAATCAAATCATTAACTTAAACTAACTATAATTAATTAATTAACTAATAAATCATACTAAACTAATTAATAACAAGTTACATTAATTAAACTAGTTATATAAATAACTAATTATATACACTAAACTAATGTTGTAATTTAATAAACTAATTGTTTAATAATTTAACTACTGATTAATTAGTACTTACTGATTGATGAATTAATTAACTGATAAAACTAACTGATTAAGATTAATTAACTGATTAGTCAGACTAATTAACTAATCTAATTTTACTAACTAATCTAATATATACTAAACTGATTTTATAATTTAATTGAAAAGAAAATAATTAACCAATATAAATAACTAATAGTTATTTAATTAATTACTAATTACAATTAATATAACTTAAACTAATAACTATATTAATTAATTAGTTAATCTAATTAACTATTAACTATATTAATTACTATTTACTCTCAGTTCACAGAACTGAAAAAAAAAGGAAAGGGGAGAAAGGGGCTCACTGCGGGGTTTCAGGCTGGGGTTTTCCGGCGAGGTCGGCCGGCCAGGGTGTCGGCGTCGGCGGTCAGCGGAGGAGAAGCTCGAGGCGGCAGCGGCATTCGAGGAGCGGCGGCGCAGGATCTCGACGACGGCGGCGTCTGGTCGAGGAGGCGGCTCGACTCGAGTGCGGCGGAATCTTCAGCGGCGGCTCGACTCGAGTGCGGCGGCGGGCTGCTCGAGGGCGGCGTTCGACGGATCTGGCGGCCACCGGCGGCGTCTTCGACCCAGGGCAGCGACAGGGCGGCGACGGCTTCGTTCCAGCGGCGGGCCACCGGCTTCAGCGGCGACGACGACGACGACGACTACTCCGGCGGCGGCTTCGAGTCTAGGGTTAGGGTTCTGGGTTTTGTGCGTCGGGGTCGTGTCCGGGCTGGACACGGCGGTCTGGTGTCTGCGGATCGTGTCCGGGGCAGGACACGATGGGTGCTTTACTGTGAACGTGTCCGGGTTTGCCGGACACGGAGATGCTGTTGTAAACTGGAGGATGTGGATGTGTCCGGGTATGTCGGACACGGAAAAATCTGTTTGTAAAATGTAAATCTGGACACAGGAAAAGAAATGGATATGGTGGAACACCCGGGGTCAGACCCGAGGCCATCACGGCTGACACGGATGCTGGACACACGGACACGAGCACACAAAATGGTGGTGGCTGTTGGCTGGTGGGAAAAATGTGGGGGCGAGCTAATAAATGAAAATTAGGGTTTCTAGGGAGGTGATGATGAGAACTTAAATAGGGAGAAAGGGTGTGGGATAAAGGGTTGCGGGTTGGCCCAATGATGAATGGCCCAGAATTTATTTAAACGGGTTTTACATGTGGGAAAAATGAGGGTGCAAAAAGGGGAGACAGTAAACTGGTAAATTTAAATAGAGAAGAAATTTAAGAAAATATTTTTAAGAGGCTTTCAAAGGCTGACTGATTAAATTAGCTACGAATTAACTTCATTTTGGCAAAACCTTAGAAAATATGTAATTTGTTTATTTATTATTCCAAAATGGATATGATATCTTATTATGAAAACAACTAGTCCTATAATAATTTCATCAATAAAAATTTTATTATTTCAAGCCAATAAACATTTGAAACTAAAATATATATTATTATTTATTTATTTATTTTGTAATACATCGACATTTAGAAAAATGACTTTTATAAAAGATTTTTAAATTACCTTCTATAATCAAACATCGTTCAAAATAAAATAAGAATTTTAAGGAGAATTATTTTATAACTTGATATTTTAAAATAAATAAAAATCTAATTATTTTGGAAATTGGAATTGGAGGTTACAAGAATCACCCGTCTATACTCGTTTAAACTATTCTACGCTCATTCTATATCATATTTTAGTTAGAATCATGCATCTATACTCGTTTTTACCATTCTGCGTCCGTTCTATGGCCTATTTTGGTTAGAATCACCGATCTTGACATGTTTTCAGCACTCTAAGCATATTCTATACAGTATTTCGGTTAGAGTCGCTCATTTATGCCCGATTTCACCATTCTGCGATCATTTGATACCTTATTTCGATAACAATCATATTTCAGTCCTCGTTTTCACAAATCTACGCCACTTTTTCTACCCTATTTTGGTTAGGGTCTCCCATCTCTACTCGTTTTGACCAATCTACGCACATTCTACACCATATTCCTATTAGAATCACTCATCTATACTCGTTTACCACATCTCGATTAAAATTGATGCTCTAAACTTGTTTTCATCATCCTACGGTCATATTATACCATATTTCGGTTCGAAGAACCCGCTTGTACTCGTTTTCACCATTTTACGAGCATTTGATGTCTTATTTCGGTTAGACTCATATTTTTATTCTCGTTTCGCCTATCTAGGCCAGTTATGCACCTTATTTCGGTTAGGCCAGCTATGCACCTTATTTCGGTTAGAATCTCCCGTCTATATCCATTTTTACCATTCTATGCCCATTCTACAGCATAATTCTTTTAGGATCACTCATCTGTGCTCGTTTTCATGACTCTACCGCTGTTTTATGCAATATTTCGATTAGAATCTACGATCTAAGTTTGTTTCCGTCATTCTACGACCATGTTGTAACATACTTCGGTTCAAATCGCCCGTTTACACTCGTTTTCGCCATTTCACGAGCATTTGACACCTTAATTCGGTTAGAATCTCATTTCTATACTCGTTTCACCGATCTAGAACGGTCGTATACCTTATTTTCGATCGGAATCTCCCGTCCGTACTCGTTTTCACCATTCCACGCCCGTTCTACACCATAATTTTTGTTTGAATCACACATCTAGGCTCGTTTTCACCATTCTACACTTGTTTTTATACCACATTTCGGTTAGAATCACTCATCTATACTCGTTTTCATCATTCTACGTTCAGTATGTTCCATGTTTCTGTTAGAATCACCTATTTATACTCGTTTTCACCAATCTAAGCTCGTTCTATACCATAATTAGAATCCCTCATCTGTACCCGTTTTCACCAATCTAAGCTCGTTCTATACCATAATTAGAATCCCTCATCTATACCCGTCTTCATCAATCTATGCCTATTCTAAAGCATATCTATGCTAGAATTACCCATATGTACTCGTTTTAACCATTCTACGCTGTCGTATACCACCTATCCACACCCGTTTTTCACCATATATTTTGGTTTAAAATCACCGATCTAAACATGTTTTCAGCATGCTGTGCTCATTTTGTGCCATATTTCGGTTAGAATCCCCCATTTAGACTCGTTTTAAGTATTCTACGATACTTTGATACCTTATTCCGATTACAATCGCATTTCAGTACCCGTTTCCAAAAATCTACGCCACTTTTATACCATATTTCGGTTTGAATCACCCGTCTATACTCGTTTTCACCGATCCACGCACATTCTACACCATATTCCCGTTAGAATCACTCATCGGTAATTCACGATTCAACTCTTGTTTTATACCATATTTCGGTTAGAATCAGCGATCCAAACTCGTTTTCGTCATCCTACGATCATAGTATACCATATTTCAGTTCAAATCACCCGTTTATACTCGCTTTAACTATTTTACGAGCACTTGATGCCTTATTTCGGTTAGAATCATATTTCTACACTCGTTTCACCAATCTAGGCCAGTTATGAACCTTATTCCGGTTAGAATCTCTCGCCTACACTCATTTTCACCATTCTACGCCCGTTCTACATATAATTTCGGTTAGAATCGCACATCTGTGCTCGTTTTCTCCATTCCACACTTGTTTTTATAACGTATTCTGCTTAGAGTCACCCATCCATAATCGTTTCCATCCTTCTACATTAATTCGATTCCATATTTTCGGTAAGGAATTGCCTATTTATACTTGTTTTCAACAATCTAAGCTCATTTTATACACAATTTAGGCTAGAACCACCTATCTATACTTGTTTTCATCCATCTATGCCTATTCTACACCATATATCGGTAAGAATCACCCGTCTATACTCGTTTATAACATTCTACGCTCATTCTATATCATATTTTAGTTAGAATCATGCATCTATACTCGTTTTTACCATTCTGCGTCCGTTCTATGGCCTATTTTGGTTAGAATCACCGATCTCGACATGTTTTCAGCACTCTAAGCTTATTCTATACCGTTATTTCGGTTAGAGTCGCTCATTTATGCCCGATTTCACCATTCTGCGATCATTTGATACCTTATTTCGATAACAATCACATTTCAGTCCTCGTTTTCACAAATCTATGCCACTTTTTCTACCCTATTTTGGTTAGGGTCTCCCATCTCTACTCGTTTTGACCAATCTACGCACATTCTACACCATATTCCTATTAGAATCACTCATCTATACTCGTTTACCACATCTCGATTAAAATTGATGCTCTAAACTTGTTTTCATCATCCTACGCGTCATATTATACCATATTTCGGTTCGAAGCACCCGCTTGTACTCGTTTTTCACCATTTTACGAGCATTTGATGTCTTATTTCGGTCTAGACTCATATTTTTATTCTCGTTTCGCCATCTAGGCCAGTTATGCACCTTATTTCGGTTAGGCAAGCTATGCACCTTATTTCGGTTTAGAATCTCCCGTCTATATCCATTTTTACCATTCTATGCACCATTCTACACATAATTCTTTTAGGATCAACTCATCTGTGCTCGTTTTCAACGACTCTACCGCTGTTTTATGCAATATTTCGATTAGAATCTACGATCTAAGTTTGTTTTCGTCATTCTACGACCATGTTGTACAATACTTCGGTTCGAATCGCCACATTTACACTCGTTTTCGCATTTCACGAGCATTTGACACCTTAATTCGGTTAGAATCTCATTTCTATACTCGTTTCACCGATCTAGAACGTCGTATACCTTATTTTCGATCGGAAATCTCCACGTCCTCGTACTCGTTATTCACCATTCCACGCCCGTTCTACCACCATAATTTTTGTTTGAATCACAACATCTAGGCTCGTTTTTCACAATTCTACACTTGTTTTTATACAACATTTCGAGTTATGAATCACTCATCTATACTCGTTCTTTAATCAGTCTAC